>VCCN01000407.1:5357238-5370543 GCA_006491835.1 Architeuthis dux
GTGGCTGCTCTGATGGGGTGTTTGGTTAGTGAGATTATCTGTATTCATAACATTTGATTTATGTACTTTGATATCATTGAGAGATGAGTGTGTAGCAGGGAGGTGCGTGTGTGTGTGGTGTGGTGTGGCTAGTGCGGGTGGGTTTGTGTGTGTCATTAGGAGGTGTGTGTGTGTGTGGCCTGTGTTCTATCCGATGCCTTGTGTGTGTATGTGATTGTCTGTGACTGTGATTTTATTCTGTGTATGATTTTAATTAATGGTTTTGCTAGTTGGAAGTAACCAGGCCTCTGGTGAATGGTCTCACATTCGGCTATAAGCACCGCCTCGATGCATCGTCGTTTCCTGAGATTGTGTATATGTTTTATGATGTGGGTGTTGCTTGAGGGCTCGGCGGTGTTCGTATATGCGTTTTTTAGTGGCCTCCCCGTTTCGCCAAACGACGATGCATCGAGGCGGCGCTTATAGCCGAATGCTTCGCTAATTGAAAAGCAATTCTTAATTAATTCTTAATTATATGTGCCAGGCTATTACTCTTTTCCTCTATGTCAATGTCGCTATTCTACACGGACTGTAACCTGTTCTCTATCGCTACTCACAACTTGCTAATGTCCTCTATCTATATCCTATTGGGGCATTTTTCTTAAGAATTATGTTGTTCCTTTTAGTTTTAATATTAGATTTAGTTCTGTACGATACTATTCTATGGTCGCTTCCTGTATCTACTTTGATTATAACGGTAACCTCTTTAATCCTATTGATCTTGTTAGCTAATATAGTCAATTTTGTTTACCATTTGGTCTTCTCCAAGTTCAAAGAATGTATTAGTTATCTTTAATCCGTATCTCTCTGAGAAATCTACTAGTATGTCACCTCTCTCATTTATCTGGCATATTCCATATTTCCCTACACTAGATTGCACAACATTTCCTTTACTTACCTTAGCATTACCGTATCCCATGTGTATTGTATAATTTGTCTTCACTCGGTCCATTATTTTATGGATGTCGTCATAAAACTCTTTTCGAACTTTTCCAAGTTGGCGTGTTAACGTGGATTATATTTAGTGTGTATCTTTTGCTTAACTATTATCCAAGCACTTCTGCCTGAGATTCTGTCACAACTTATAACATTATCTGCGATGTTATTATTGACTAAGAATCATATGCCACTGAATGTGTTATCCTTCCTCCCATTATAATGGAACAGATGATTCCTTACCTTTGTTATTGCTTGGACAGTGGCTGCTCGCATTCGAGGGCACATTGCCCGCAACACATGAAGCAATGTGGTTGGACCTTTAATAGACGATGATCCAACGGGAACACTACGATATTTATATGGTTGTGCTGTAATATTGGCTTTGGGAAGGTGGTGGTTAATTTAGCCCCACCGTTATCATCGTGAGCATTCAGGTTGGTGCCACCGTATTCGGTAGGTCCCTATATATCCACAGGAGGGCTCTATGGTCCACACCGTCTTAGACGGTACCCCACCTAAGGACGTGTCGGATAGCAAAGAGATCCTACCCCCATCGGATCTTAATGCTGTGAATCTTTGAATGATTGTGCCACTTTATTCGATGTATTTAGGGGGTCCCTACATATCTCTAGTGGATTTCCATGTTCATGTCCTCTTTAGACGTTACCCTTCATATCTAAGAGGTATTCCCCTGTTCGCCACTTGGGGACATGCTGGGTAGCAGGGAGATCCTTCCCCCATTGAGTCTTACTTAGGGGGTAGCTGACCCCTAACATCAACAGCCCCCTTATAAGTGACATATATCAGCACTATAAGTTTATAAGTTTTTCGGGGTTGGGGGTATAACACCCCTCACTTTTTCAGTTTACATTTGTTTAGTAGTTTTTTTGTAGTTGCAATAAAGAGGCAAATAAAAACCTGTATTGAAATAGACAAGAGCAACTGAAATCTGAATATTAACAAGTAATTGTAAACATAATTTTGAATTAAGTGTCTTTGTATTGTTTTTGTTTGTATGGATTGATATGGGCTGGTCACCTAGCAGAAGAGATGACATAATAACCGATTGGTGCCCATGGGACAGTACACGCAGTAGGAAAAGACCAGACATAAGATGGAGGGATGAGGTAGAAAGGTTGCCCGTAAGACGTGGAGGAGGTTGGCACAATCGAGGTCGTCATGGAAGGATATGGGAAAGGCTGATGATGATGATATATGATACCTAATAATTATAAAAAGCCTGAATATTGTTGTTGCAGATATATGCACTAATCTTGCGTGTTGAATATGATCTATCGCTGCGATTAAAGTGACCAAATCATTTAACCCTAATTTCCCATGCGTTTTGCCTTGTGCAGAATCTTTAGTAAATATCGATGAAATAAACTGGATATAAGAGTTTAAATAAATGTACCACATCTACATAAACAGACTCTATATATGAATATATGTAAACATAACAAGAGATATTATAGATATATTTAGAAAATTAGTAGTTGTTATATTCTTGGTTGACGGAGTAACCCGTCAAATGAAGACGTCGAAAACCTGTGTTCAATAACATATTTTGTTTACTTATATGCAGTACATGCTAGGCTAACTGGTTCCCATCCACAAGCTAGCTACTCCTTATAACCAACTGGGCTGGGCGATTCCATTCTACAGATCAGGTTACCCTCCCTTTTAGGGAAACACCAATCTCCTTTTAAGGGTGTACCTTGCCTTTTCGGGTTCAACTCCATACATTCTGTATTTATTCGTCTTCTCTTGCTTCGTATGGGTTCCGTAACAAAAACTGTTGGTAATACCGAAAAGTGTCACGCAATAAATCTAAAGGCAGCGCTTTTTTGCGTGGTGCCTCCACGTCAAACGTTCTCGGCCTAATCTGATTTAAATGTCTCTCCCTTGTATTATTGTAGAAGAGCGGTCTTGAAGGGGGATAGGTAAACGAGATAAAGCCTTTCTGCGTGGTAATACAAAAAAGCAAGTGGTTTGAATAAATATGGATTGGACACGTCTCCCCGGAATGTAGGTCAGCATGGAAATGGCAGAGCTCTGGACATGGGTGGATTTGCTGTACGCTGATTGGCTGAGAGGAGGCCAAGTGAACGTTTTGAATTTTGGAGGTTACTTTTCAGTTGAGAGTTAGCCACTGACCTCTAGGGTGTAAAGTCTGGTAACGTGCGACTGCTAAGATGAGCGTCAGTTGACGAAGGGACGGAGTATGGGAGAAAGGAAGGTCGGAGATTAAGGGTAGCAAGCAACAATACGCTTTGTTGTCTTCGCATTTTTATCGGGCAGTATCACACCTGCAAATAAATCGAATTCCTATATCACATACTTTTCGCATTGCCTCGTTATCTTTCGGTATTACCAACCTTTCCATTTTCAGCTGTGTCAAGAAGATATGGAAGACTCGAACAAGAACCTACGACTTCGGTTCACGTCTCGTCCGGGACCGGAGTTTACACAACAAGTAAGTTGACGGTGCACCACACGGGTGCATTGTTACATTATGTATGTCATTTTTCCTAGTCGTCTGTGTATTAGTCTAGCCCCACATCTTTGTTTTCCGGATCTATAAATACGAATAAAAACCCGATTCGTCATTTCGAAAAGATATTGACGTTATTTCTTTAACACTTGAATTACCCGGCACTTCCGCCATAATTCTATCAAGGATTGTTGTGATTATTCGGTTGAACATTAATTCTGCTGGTGAACTTTCACCTTTTGTATTTGGGTAAAGGGTCTCTCTATATGAACTTAAAAAATGCTGGAGTGCCTCTTCTTCCGTCTCCTCCCCTCTTGATTTTTAAGGCTCTTTTAATGGTGTCCACAAACCTTTCTGCTAGCCAATTCGACAGTGGGTGGAAAGGTGGGTTAGTTATGTGCTCAATAGTTTGATATTTTTTTTTCGAATTCAGCCGAAGGGAACTGTGTGCCATTATCCGTCTCCATCGTGTTTGCGATTCCAAATCTGGAAAATAATTCCCATAAGAAAACTATTGTTATTGGCGAAGTTGCTTTCTTGCACTTAAAACTTGCGGTCATTTTGTAAGACTATCTACTACTATTAAATAATAACATCCAGTCATTGGCCCTGTATAGTGTAGTCGTAATCTGGACGATGGTTGATCTGTTTTAGGCTAAGGTTGAATTTTTATAGGTGACACGTTTGCGATCATTGCACAGTTTTGGCAAGATTTAACTAAGTCTTCAATATCACGGTCTAGTGTTGCTAATAGACATCACTTTTCATTAGTGACTTCATCCGCGACATTCCAAGATGACCAGAGTGAAATTATGGAATTACTACACGTTCTGCGTACATTAAACAGTTATCACTGAAGGAAAAAGTTTTTATTTTCAAAATTGTTGTAATATTTTATCAGGTTTGTTTAAATATGTTATTAATTAAATATGTTCATCTTTTATATTCCAACTTTATGGTGTCCAGTGTAACTGGTAGCGCTCGTAATGTGTTACACAGAAGATTCTTTTTAAATTTCTGTTTCTAAAGAAAGAGGTTCTTTATATTTCGGATCGGCATTTCCCATTTTTTGTAGATGGTAGATATTCAATTTTGAAAGTATATCCCAGTAATATGGTAGCCCAACGTTGCAATCGATTAGCTGAATGTATTGGAATATCCTTCTGGGGCCAAGTATTGCAAGAAGTGGTTTATGGTCAGTTTGCAAAACAAACCTACCATTCAACATTTTATGAAATGTCCTTACCGTAAAAATTACTGCTAATGCCTCTTTCTATTTGGCTATAATTTCTTTCTGCGGGTAATAATGTTCTTTAAACTTTCTTTTTTAGGTTCTTTAATTTGTGCAAAAGTATTGCTCCAATACCATATTAACTAGCATAGTGTTAGTGATAATTCCGAAGTTAACATTCTTTTCATATCTTCAAGTGATTTTTGGCAGTTTTCTGCCCAATTCCATGTGTTACCCTTCATAAGCAATGTATTAAATAGTGCTCTCAATTCAGGCACATTTAGTACATACGAATTGTAATAGTTTACAGGTGCTAGAAATGATTGTAAGGTGGAACTATTTGTGAGGCCGGCATACATCTTATGGCTTCTAAGTTTTCTGGGTTTGGTCTAGGTCCATTTCTGGTCGATTATTTGACCCAACCCTTTTATGCTAGGCATACATGGCTCACATATTTGTTCACTAATACCGAAACCGAATTCCATTCTACGTTCAAACACTTTCTTGGTGTTTAGAATGTTCATACACTGTTTCACTTAGTATTACAATGTCGTCCAAATATGCAACTGTACAATTTAGTCCAGTCAGCATCGTGTCCATAATTTGCTGAAAAATTGTAGGGGATACTTTTACTCCGAAAGGTATATTGGTATAATCCCCGATGCGCATTAATAGTTAGTAAATATTTGCTTTTTTCCTTCAACGTGTAGATACGTATCTGATAAATTAAGTTTTGATAGAAACTTTACTGCCATTCACTTTCGTAAATACCTCTTCTGCTGTTGTTAGGATACGTATGGTCTTGTAAAACTTCGTTTAATCCTGTTGAGAAATCTTCACAAACTCGCAATTTATTAAAACGTTTTAACTATTACCACCGGTGCAGCCCAACTGGAAATATTTACTGGTGAAATAACACTAAGGTTTTCTAGTCTATCCAGTTTACCGTTTCAATAGCAGCAAAAGGCACATGTCATTTTGGTTTAAATACCGGTTTTACGTTTTCTTGTACAAATAACGAAGCCTCGTATTCTTGTTGTTTTTTTTTTCAATAAATCAACAGTGTTACTCGGAGAGATTTACCAACCTACAAATAGAATTAATCGATTCGTCCTCTGGGGAGAATATTTCTAGCCTGTCGCCTCCCAATAAATTTAATGAGTTTCCTTCCACAATATAGGCCTTTGCCTTCGAGGTGTTTTCTATGAAAAAACTCACTCAATTGTTCCTTTTATTTTTGTGCCAGAAGCAACGCTTTCTCGAGTTTTAGGGATCCCTATTTTTTTGCACGTCTGATATTATCGTAATATCCGAGCCCGTATCGCGCTGAAGTTTGAGAAGTATTTTGCTCATGGTTAACTGAACACATTTTCTGTTCGATGATACATTATCTTCTCTCGTTGTTAGTATCACTTTTACGGATCCCGAATTCTGTTTTTATTTTTTGCCTTGCAGTAAGTTTGTCGATATCCGATTTTGCAACAATTAAAACATATTCGGACCTTAAGGGCAATATTTTTTTTATAATGGATACCACCACGTCCGTAACAAGGAGTTATATTCTCCTCAATTTCCTTGTTGTGTTTATGTATATACTGAATATGTAATGGCGTTTCATTTTCCTCTATGTGTACAATGTCATGTTTTAAATTTAATAATCTGATATATTTCTGCCACTGACTGTAGGATGAACCGTTCGCACTTCTGATTTACGGTGCCTGCGTAGGTTACGAAATCGTCATTCACATTTGTAGTTAGTTTCAAACACTGCCATCTCGTATGAAAGTGGCTTTTCCTCCAAATTCTTTTGTAAGAATGGTTACAGTTCTTTCCATATTTAAATTCGCAGGTTTCACCGGCCAAATGTAATTACAATATATTTCATATTCTACGGGATCCAATCTTCTTAATAAAAGTCGTACCTTCTTTTCGTCCGGCCAGTTAACAAACTGTATTACAGATTTCTTCGTAGCGGCGATAATTCGCTTCAAACGTTATTCCCGTGTCGTAATTGAATTTGTCCGGGGGTGAAAGAAACATTTGTTGTCTCAGTCATTTTATTAAGCATTAACTCTAAGAGGCGCGTTTTTTGCTATTGTACTGTTTGCTGTCGTTGTAATGATTGTTGATGTAATACAGTTTTTAATTCCTCCATATTGTGTTGCAATGTGAATTTTCAAAGAAATCCTTCGTAGCCACTGTTATATTCTCGGTTGACGTAATAGCCCGTCAAATAAAGACGTCGACAACTTGTGTTCAATAAATTATTTGTATTTACATGCTAGGAGAATTCCTGCTAGGCTAACTTACATCAATCCCCAAGCGAGCTACTCCGTATAACCCACTGGGCTGAACGATTCCATTCTACAGATTAGGTTAATACACAACCGTATTAGATATATAAAGCGGATATTTACTCCATGAAGGAATCACGAATTAAGGTAGGCTCATTTTCCGACCCTTTCTAACTCGAACATTACCATTCGAAATCCAATCATAAACCAAAGGCTGACCACATACGTTCAAACAAACGACTACTTCAACAATCAAGTTGGATAGATAAATAGATAGTCAGTACGTCTGTCTCCAGCAATTATATATGGATATTACGCAACAAATTCTTACTTGGCTTCTATGGGAATTCGTGAGTGAACATGAACAGATGACGCCGGTTAATAATAAGCGAGCGTTCAAATCAAAGAGACAAACCTTTCATCTTTTTGACTTTCATAGGTTATGACATTGGCTCTTTGATGCTGGCACACTGATTTGTTTGTACTTTACATATTTTCTTTTTTGTTCTTCAATAGATCCGTTTCTCTTTCCCGCCACCTCTAATTGTGTGTCTGTTAGACGCCATAGGCTTCCCAGGGTATAAGATATATGAGTTTTGTGTTTAACTTTGGATGAACGTGTCTGGAAACGTGATACATCTAAAGGATTGACTGGCTAGGAACATCGCTCCTTTTACAAGGAATATAAAGGATTGATGAATGTATAACGATAAAGAAGGCATGCCTGCGTGTTGTGTATAATATTATTCTGCTTGTTCCTACTTGCGTTCGAAGGTTATGCTTTCTGTAATAATATAAGGGGAACAGTTAAGTCGTTTAATAAGATGGTAGGAAGACAGGAATGAAGTTAGATTGTTTATAATGCGGGTAGGAAGAGAGAAATCAGAAAAGAAAGTTGGTTAGTTCAATATGAGGGTAGGATAAGAGAGGACAGGCAACAATTAGGTAGTCTAATAATAGGGTAGAAAGAAAAAGGACTTACAATAAAGTTAGGTAGTTTGAAAATAGTGTAGGAAGACAGAAAATACTATTAGGTTGTTTAATAAGAGATTAGGAGAGGACAGAAAATAAAGCTAAGAGCGTCGGGAGAGAGTTCAGGAAAGAATGTAATATAGTTAAACTAGGGAGAGGGGGGATGTGGGGTAGTTTACTGAAGGGGTGGGAATATTTCCGAATATGAAACAGATCCATGTTTGTATTTCCTTTAAATTCATTGAGAATGTTTCGAGATGATATGTGGATAGAAAAACATGACTGAATATATTTACCATTTCCAACTTAGTTGGCAGAGGTAAATAACTAGAAACCGCATATCATATATGTTAAAAGACAAACAAGAAGTTAGTCTGGATGGTCCATGTTGTGCCCAATGGATGTGCCACCAGGAAGATATTAATGATACTTGTTAGGGGCCAGTGTCAGAGTTTTCAAGCGAGATTTGATACACATAATTATTCACGTCTCGGTCGTGTCTTGCGGCTTGTAAAGATACGATCATTAAATAAAAGAACCCACAGGAAATTATTATTTCCCACTTTGAAAATGAAACTTCCGATATACGTAAGAAAGATATAAACTCTGCCCCTCTGTTTCTATTATTGTAATAGGCCGTCATTTAATATATCGTGAGATTCTTTCGCTGGAGAATGATTGCATTTAGGTGCAAACGCAATGTTTGTATACCTTCTGTAAACATAGCCGTACGAGCCAGGATGCAGGGGACACTGTCCACCCCCCCCCAATCCGGGAAAAACAGTGTTAAAGTTCTGGCAAATCAAGCCATTTGATCCCCTTAACGAAATAATTCCTATACGCCCATGTCTGTGATTTTTCGCAGACTATTGATTTCATTCTGTTTAGTGTTCTGTTGATATTACAACGTTTAGGCTGATCCATTCTACGGCTTTCATTAAACGAATCCGTATGGAAAAAAGGGAGGCTCCACAAGTAGTTTCCACCAATAATATACAACAATACGATAGTAAAACAAAGAGAAATGGTCAAAAAATAAACCTTGCGTTGTTCTATGGGATAGCTAGAAACTACCTGAATAAAAGAAATTAGGTGAGGATTGTTCTGGTTCATGTTGTTCTTGTTATTGTGGTAAAACCAAGCCAACTCCAGCCTCCGACTTGGACTGGAGTTTGACAATATATGTGCAATGCCTCAACATGAGTACAATCCCGATTATTAAAGAGACAGTCCCACCTTTTATATGAACGCGTTCATTTTGCGCAGATTCCGTCATAGTAATTGTAAGGATGAGCCAACGCCGTTAATTTGCAAAGTGGAGGCAATATTGAAAGTAATTAAAAATCAAATTTCAAATGGAACTCTAAATAATCAACCCTTCCCATACAAATACGAGTATTTCTGGTTTCATTGATGTAGTTAGCAATTAGTTAGAAAATGTTTCTCTCATTGATGTTTTAAATCAGCGGAGCTTACAGTTGAGAGAATATTTACTTGACAATTGTTGATTTTCGTGCGCGTGTGTCTGGCGGTGTTCGTAATGCTACTTAACACAGAGGGAACCCAATATATCGTCGAACCCTATATATCATCATCATCATCATCACTGCTGGACAAAGGCCTTTCCCATCTCATTCCATGACGACCCCGATTGTGCTGTCTTTCTATCTCATCCAGCCATCTCGTGTCTAGTCCATTCCTACTGTGTCTATTGTCCCATGGGAACCAATCGGTTAATCTGTTACCTCATCTATTGTCATCTCTTCTTGATAGGTGGTCAGCCCATCTCCATTTTGCTTAGTTATTTGTATAATATCCTTCACTCTAGTCCTCCCCCTGATCCATGATCTTTTTTCTATCTCTCATTGTTATCTAGCATTGCTCTTTCCATGACTCTCTGTGCGATTCTAAGTTGGTTTTCAGTTAGTTTTGTTAATCCCCATTTCTGGCTGGTTGGTAGTATTGGGTAGCAGGACGCCCCAGCTTTATAAATATATATATATATATTAGAGAGAGGGAGAGCCGAAGTTCCCAGGGACTTGAATTCATACATCTTGAAATCGACACACACTTACAAATCAACGTACCAAATGCACGACGCTTTTATCCATAATAAATTCCTGTTTGAAAATAAACGGTCACTATCCTAAACATCGTTTTCGTATTGATATTTCAGTAGGGGTATAAGAAAAGGTTACATCTGCAGTTCACACGGATTGTTGTCATTTTTCTTTCTCAGTCGTATCTAAGCTCATTAAGTTAACATCCGAAGACTTTTTTTCGGCGAACACGACGCATCTCTCGACTGAACAACGAGACGTAACACGACCGAGAACGCGACAGTTTTCGATACCATCAAAAGCAAATGCAGTTTCTGACTTGGCTCACGTAATAACGTTGTAAAGAAAGGGATAGTAAAAAAAAGCTCTTAGACACCTAAAACTACATTGAAATTAACAAATTCAGATAAAGAGTTACGAGGTTATTGGTGAAAGATTACGATGTGGATATTAACCCCGTAACTTTTACAATTATTGCTATTTCTGTTTTTCTCTCTTAATATGCTGCTGGTGAGACTCAGTTTGGCAGCCTTTTCCCCTCTGAGATCCTGCCGACAGCTGCCTCACCGATTGGCCAACGAAGGCCTACCGGTTGCAGACGCTAAAATCTAACCATATAGCTTTCATCTTTGTATTGTTTCAAAACACAAGATTCGATACCATATTTAATGTTTGTATACATACACTGGTATTATTAGAAGTAATATTATCTTGAATGTATTATTAGTTGCATTTTTGTCGATTTTTATTAATTTTCAGTTAGTATCTCTTTCATCTTAATAGCAGTTTAATTGCAACTTCTGGATCTTCATTGTACGATCCGATAGTAAGCAATGCTATTCGGAACGGGTCTTGCCAGAGGTTTATTCTTTATTTCCGGTCCGCGCTGTTTAATAACGATCGTAGAATGTATATACAATAAAAAGCAATTGAAATTAAAAATTACTAGTCGAAAATTAACAGTAATTGACACTGATTCGTATAATAATATTCAAGATAATATTCCTCTGTTTTGTTTTCATTTTCGGAAGATTCATCACTGGAATAATACTATTGCTTTGAACCTGGAGTCCTCTAATGATTGCTCACTTTCAGTGATCCTGTCATTAACTTTCTGATTTTCGTTGTGCTTAGTTATTTAGTAAGCTTAGTTTAGTCTGGCTGAATGTCACAATATGGAGCACCTATGCGAGATCGAACTCGCTATAGTAGTAATAGTCTACTAAATTATTGCGAGCCGCCCACGCTGCGTTTAATTAAAGTTTCATGTTACTAATTTAGCTAATGTTTGACACTATTTTCTGTTTATAGCAATGAACAGGATTATCAATCGAGATAATTGCGTACTTGCACCTTTTAGATAAAGAGCGATATGATTGAAAAATAACAAGTGCAATAATTGATGTGCTTTGCAGCAAGAACAGAGTCGTCTCAAATATAGGACATGTTGAGTTAACACCCAATTGTTCGGATAATTAAAGGAACTGTTTAGAAAAAAGGAAATGGTAGATAATGTATCCAGTAGGTAATGAAAGCAAATGTTGCTCAGGTAGCGTATCACGTCGTAGTCTTCGTAGTAGGAACATTGTGTGAACATCGTTTAGTTATCTGTTGACGTAGAGATAACCTTATATCATGTATATGACTAGTGGTAGACACATATGCAAACTGTTTCGATGTGTTCAGACTATTTCTGATCATACGGACGCAGATGTGGTGCCATAGGCAATTTCTTTCCTTGTCGAGATTTAAAAGCCATAATAGAATTGCACCAAATCCCGATGTTAAATAAGAAAGCAAGTGCCTGTGTGCCTATATAAAAATACTAATACATGTTGGATATTTAGGCAGCCGTAGGCGGGGGTCAAATATTTGACCCCCACATGTGTTGAACGTTATAAACAGGATATTGACGAAAGCACCAAACTTCAAGGTGTCAGGGACCGAAAGATAGACCAGGCGTTCAAAAGTCATAAACAGGATACCGAATAAGTGGTGACTAGCAAACCAGCGTGGGCGTTCGAACCTCATAAAAGGCACACGTGCACCCTCATTAACGGAGAGGCAGAGAGCAGCTGGGCGTGGGATCACGTGGCCAGTTTCCCTGTTGGGAACAGTCTGTCGGCTCTCAGTATCTCTCTCCCACTCTTCATTCTCCGCCACGACATAGTTTTATAAACCAAATTTCGAGTCTTCCTCTTTCTCCAAGTCCAGGATATTCCTCCCGCGGAACAAGATGGATATACAACACACACACTTTATTGATTGGATCCTTAAATATTATAATAATAATGTTGCGTGTGTGTCTACACATATAATACATTCACTATGAATCTTGCTATATGTTTTTAAATATGTCTAGATATAAATAATATGTGTTGTGTATGTATCTGTGTATAATCTAGATATAGGTCTAGACATGATTAATCACTTTGTCAGTCTTCCTCTTTTGCGCTCTCTCTCTCTCTCTATCTATCACATCTACTACTATAAATGTCGAACATTTGTTATCTTCGGTGTATATATCCTCATAGACTCCTAAACGGCTGCACCTTAGATGACCCCATGATTAACATAGTTTAGGTGACTCTGGCTTCCGGGTTTGTACAGGTCAATTTAGGACCTAAACTACTTTCAATGCCGATACACATTGATAAGATACTGATTTTGAATGAGCTCTCCTGTAATAACCACAAACAAGTGGTAAATGCCATACAACATATATGTAAATAGCACCCTTGAATTATCTTATTTCAACTGAATGGCACATTTTATACTAAAATGCCTTGATCTGCTCAGTGTATCCCAAATCGGAACCGGACTATCGGATTTCTCTCCTGAAATAGTCAAGATGTGTTTGTATCTTAATAGTAACTATTCTTCTGAATTCCCCTGGACAGCGTTGTATGGAGAAATGTGTTCATTCGTCTTTGTATATTGTTATACTTCAAAAGTTAAACGATTTTCTATATTTGATGTACGCACTAGGTGTAATATAGGGTTAAAATGTACCACGGCGGTTTCATTTGTATATTGTTTACTGCACAGGTTATGCGGTTTTTTACGTTCTCAGTGCCCGGGTTCAGAAGCGTGATAGGTGTCATATATGGTTAACAATGAACCCCGTCGGATATTATTTCAGCTTCAATGATTACAAAACAAATAGGTGCCGGAATCTCATGAACCTACTTTTCGTCTAGACTACAACCCAAACACGACATTAAAACATGGCCACTATTTAAATATGATAGTCTGCTCGAACTACTAACGCCAAAA
>VCCN01000410.1:45388-58553 GCA_006491835.1 Architeuthis dux
GCTTACAGCAACCTGCACATATATTCCTTCACTGGTGTAGCGAATACAGTCATTACTGCTTGTCCTCGTGCTTGAACCAGACTAACGTAGGCTTAGTAAATGCCAATATACGTATATCTCAGTTTTTTTTCTTGCTTTTCTTTAAAAAATAAAACAATCTTGTTTATTCGGAATGACTGTTATGTGTTGTCCAATTTCGTTATTCAAGCCAATAGAGATCTGACTATTTTTATAACTATTTTGTCCTTCCTATATTCTTGTTACATGGACCTAATTACCTTTCATTTAAATGACTAGGGACTATACATCTACTTGTATTACAGTAATTTGACGGCTGTGTCTTTTCCATCTATCATTCGCGCACAAGCTCTCCCCGAGGGCCGAACATTATAGGATCGATACATGGTGTCTCCAGGGCCGTAATTAATATTGATGGGACTCAGAGCATAACATTTCTTGGGTGTAATTCTATTATTGTTATTCATCTATTATTGTTCAAACAAATCAAAACAAAAATAAATATTCATAAAATTATCATGTTTAATTTAGCGCAACCTCCTTTACAGATCAATAATCTATTTCTATCTAACATGATACATCCTTTAATTTTACGACATTTAACTATTTTAACTGCAAAGAAAAAGGGTTTTTAAAGACATTATTTGGGTGTGGTCCATAAAATGATGGGTCCCCGTGCAGCTGCACTGATTGCCTTGCCTTAAGTACGGGCCTGGGTGTCTCCCAAACCCTATACACTTGCATGAGATACTGCCCAAAATCTTTGGTGCGTTTGATCATGAGAAATTACTGACAACTAGTTTCCATCGTCTCCTTCGAAGTAGTTCCTTGCCTGCTATTTGAACCCTGGCTCGCAGAGTGAACTACTCACAAAGGTTACCGGATTGCAGCACAATTCGTACGGCATTCGATTCGTGCAAATACCACAATGCCATCAAACCTCGTCGGATGAAAGATTTAGAATTTTGAAGAATCGTTTTAGAGTATATTTTGAGCATCCACACATATAATAATTAGCATTATGTGTTGTTGTACTCTGTTACACTGAGATAGTAAATAGGATCTTATGTTCTGATGACGTAGGAAAAATGCTGAATTAAAGAATAATCAAAACATAAAAGTAATAAAAACAAAAGCAAAACTATTCTCCAAGCTCACTGCGATGCAAATCTGAAAACCGTGTTAGAATTACTTTTGACTTTGGTGTAATAATTCAAAAGAATGGAGTAAGAATTAATTCTGATCTTATTGTTAGAGCTTTAAAATAAGGTTTTAGAATTAATTTTGAGCTGGGTGTTAGAATTTTGAAAAATGGTGTAAGAATTAATTTTGGCCTTAATGTTAGAACGTTAAAATCAGGTTTTAGAATTAATTTTGAGCTTGATGTTAGAATTTTGAAAAATGGTGTAAGAATTAATTTTTGCCATGGTTTTAGTTAGTAAGTTAGTGGAGCTGCGCTCCACCATCGACAGAAGACGATGCCCCTCCAGCTCTCGTGATACCATCTACCAGTCTACCAGTCTCTTTGATATATCTTTGATTTGATATATGTTTGATATTTTCATTTCTTGTAGGCATTTTACGTCTAGTAGATACTTTTGTGAGTCCTAGACCCATTGGTTTTTCCGTATTTTAATTTGCTTTTGAGTGTCTCGAACATCAAACGTCACTAGTCGGACGTCGCTCATTCTGTTGATCCGATATTCTTGTCTTAGTCTGACCGACTTTTGATGACTTGGTTTTAGTTTTGACCTTAATGTTAGAACTTAAAAAAAGATTTCCAGGTTTAATTCTGAGCTTGATGTTAGAATTTTGAAAAATGGTGTAATAATTAATTTTGGCCTTAATGTTAGAACGTTAAAATAAGGTTTTAAAATTAATTTTGAGCTTGATGTTAGAATTTTGTAAAATGGTGTATGAATTAATTTTGGCCTTAATGTTAGAACGTTAAAAAAAGATTTCCAGGATTAATTCTGAGCTTTGTGTTAGCTTTTTGAAAAATGGTATAACAACTTTGAGCTGGGTTTGCACATTTCCAGCTCCTCTTCCGAAAATACAGCATGATCAGAATCTGTTTAAAACATTCTTCTAAAAACTGAAAAAGCATCAAAATATTTCAGAGAAACCGTCAACCAAACCTGTCATCGAAATTCTCAACATAGGTTTCTTCAGTTTTTAAGTGACTATGACTGGCTGGCTGGCTGGCTATGTATGTGTCGCGGATACAGGCCGAACTAACGGAGCTACAGGGCTGACAATTTAAACATTCAGTGATCATCACTACCCACAACAAAACGACCGGTTTAAACACTGTTGCTTGGTTTAGGTTTTAATCACCGCTACCCACAGCAGGCCGGTTTAAAAGCTGTTGCTGGGTTTAGGTTATCCATGTGTTCTGACCTTTATATGTATGTATGTATTCGGACTTCGCCCGGCCCTAACTGTTCATAGTGGAAACTTGAAATTTTGCACACATACTCTCCTCAATGAGTGTGGAAAAGGTTGTTTTTTTTAAAATTCCCACCTAAATAGGTTGTTAGTGTTTTATTTTCATTTTACAATGTAAGTTGATGCTAAATTGGTCACTTAGTTTATATCCGGCAGTGCTCACGCTTGTTTTATTTTTACAACTAGGATTTTTTTAATGATCACTACCCAACAAAAGGCGAGAGAAGTAACTTATTCTTCGATCACCCTTTTCCCATTTTTTTAATTGATCACCCCCCCCCCAATGCGGCATGCTGCCAAAAGACGTTGGTCACATGACGGTTTCTATTGAGTGACTAACCAGACCCATTCGTTATTTAATGAAATAAATATATTTTAGTTGTTCTTTCCTAGTCCTGCTTTCTACTTTTTCAAGGAATGACGAATAACATTAGTTTTCTGGGTGATTGAAATCATAAATTTGTTTCATGGCTGTAATTAAATTTCATACATTTTCTGGATTTTTTCTAAATGTATATTTTCATTTTCTATTTTTTCAACTTCGTAATGTCGATCGCAATTATCTAAGAAATTAATTTTCAAAACAATTCAAACTACGCGGCCTGTCAAGAAAGTACCCAGCCATTTAGAATATCTCGAGAACAGGTTACGTGGCTTTGTGACCAGGGCAGTGATATTCATATGTAATTGTTTTTCTTGCTTTATGTGATTAAAAATGTGCAAATGTGCCCGTTGTAAATAAGTAGATTTCAAATGATCACTGTCCTGATCGCAAAAGCAAGGTTTGAAAGGAATATTTGAAATCTTCTGTACTTTTTAGACATAATCAATGAGAAAATAACACTTATTACCCAGGAAAAAACATGTTTAAAGACATTGCTCAGTGCTGTTATTACTTGTCAATCCTTGTGAAAGAAATTCACAGATATATTTGAATTTCTTGAGATGATTTCTTTTTAGTAATTAAATTACTGAGGTCGTTCCAGTAGAAAAGTCAGTTGTTTGTAATGATGACTAAGAGACATTCTTATCAGCAAAATTGTTACCTTTAAGTGGAAGAGTCCATTGTTACAGACAGAGAAACAGAAACAAACCACACTGTTCATTATACAATTATACGTTTGTCTCGTATTTCTTTCAACCTATTTGTGTTGCTTTTTCTATGGCAACATCCGAATCAAAACTTAATAGTAATTGACAATTCTTTATCTAAGAAATTCTAATACGATTACGATCAAACGTATTCTTAGACAGGGTTGGTTAGTCACTCAATAGAAACCGTCAAGTGATCAACGTCTTTTGGCAGCATGCCGTGTTGGGGGCGATCAATTAAAAAATAGGGAGGAAGAAGAGAGAGAGAGAGAGGGGGGGGGAGACTAGAAAGAGAATATGACAGGTCTGGTTAGTCACTCAATAGAAACCGTCACGTGATCAACGTCTTTTGGCAGCATGTCGTGTTTTCATTTTTTGACGATTAATTTTAATAAAAATGGAAAAGGGGTGATCAACGAATAAGTTACTTCTCTCACATTTTGTTGGGTAGTGATCACTAAAAAAATCTTAATTTTCAAAAAAGGTCTGAATGCTGCCGGTCACAAACTGAGGGATCAATTTAACATACACTTACAGTGCAAATTGAACACCCTACCAAAACACTATTTTGAGGGGGATTTTCAAAAAACAACAAAAATCATTTTTGTAGATATAATAAGGAGTAAATGTTTAATTGTTCAACCCTCTAGCTCAATTGGTGTATCCTGTACGCACATACATACATAGTCAGCCAGAATCACTTTAAAACTGGGAAATACTTTAGTTTTAGTTGACGGTTTCTTATTGCCAATTCTTTAAGAAATTCTAATACGATTACGACCAAACGTTTCCGCAGATAAAGAAAAAAGCAACATAGCCAGGTATTATTGAATTGTTGTCTGGGGGGAAAGTGTATAATGATTGAGGTAAAAATGACTCTTCAGTGAATGATAAGGGAGATTCTATCGCAAGTCAATTGACGTCAGGACCACGAAACTAAGTTCAACATTTGAATAACCGACAGCATAGCCGGGCTTGATGAAGCGAAGGAAGTTCACAGAGAAATTAGATTAATATCTCACGGGTGGACATATCTTTATTTCATTCAACATATGTACATCACGATACGAGGCAGAGGGGAATTATACATAATACAAATTCTATACAGGAAAGCCTGGTACAGCATGCCATATTAACACACGCGATTAGTAGTAGACACAGACAATGTGTCCTGATACACGTTACTGCACGCTGGTGAAATGTACGGCATGCAGTCCGTGATTCACTTAGCGAGACAGTATATTAACTTCTCAGTTCACTCGGTTATTAGGCAACACTGTTTGTGCTAACCTCCGGGCAGCGTTCTCGTCGCCAGGCAGTTAAACCTGAGTAGACCGTAAAGGGGTCGGGGGTTGATGTCCAATTGGTGATTCCTATCCTAGGACTCCATTCCCCTCTTCACTGGATTCCGGTCCAGCTATGTTCACGTGAAAGAATTAAAGTCTTCTCCAGGTAGCATACAGACAGGCGGAGACTAGTAGACTGGTTCCTGTCGGGGAGCAGGCTCTCTGGATAAGACTTGGATCCTGACGTAAACAGGCCCTGGCAACGTTACCTGCCGGGAGAAGGGAACCGACTGACTTGGTTACTGTTTACATATCTGTGGCAAAGAGGTGGAAGAGTCCGGGAAGCAAAAGCTGAACGAACGAGCCGTCGACAGATGTAGACGAGGTGGAACGTTGGTGACCCGTATGTTGAGCGCTAGCAACCCGGATGTGGCGAGCTTTCGGTTATAAAAGGCCAGTCGGCGACAGCTCGTGAGTTCGCCCATGGCTCGCCACCAGAAGCCACGTTGCAGTGTACTTATACTGTGAATTATGTTGTAGCGGCTCGGAGTTCATGACAGTGGTTATAGCCTACCGGTGATAAGCGAGGAAGTATCCCTTGAAGGAATCGTTCCGGTGCTGTGACATTGGCGTGCTGTTTGACTCATTGTATCGAACTGTGTCTGTGTTCCCCCCCTTGGAAACTACAATAACTTATGTTTATGTTTTTTGACAGCAAAATAAAGTTTTTATTTGCTTATATTCACCCGAAATTCTTAACATTAAAGTTGTTGCCAACATTAAGATGAAAGTTAATAACGCATAAAATGATTTCAGTTATATATACAAAGATTGGCATCTCAGTTTTCTACTAAATGTGCCACGCATTCCCTTGCCTTACGCTCTTTAGGGACTGGTAGACTGGTTCCTGGCGGGGAGCAGGCTCTCTGGGTAAAACTTGGATCCTGACGTAAGTTATACATAACAAGATTGGCATCTCAGTTTTCTACTAAATGTTACCAAGAAAATATGCCAGGCTATTACACACATTCCCCCCTACAGCACACGTTTTACCTGGAACGTATCTTGCGTGCAGTACCAGGCTTTCCTCTATACTAGTTAATCCTTGTGAAAGATTCACTGATATATTCGGATTTCTGTGGGATAATCTTTTTAAAAAAAGAAGGTACTGAACTTATTCCAGTGTAAGATTCCATTGCTTCAAATGGTGAGTAGGGAACATTTTTATCAGCGAAATGGTTACTCTCATGTGGAAGAGTCCATTATTATGGACAGATAAACAGGAAAAGTCGCACTGTTCATTATATAAGTAGATACATACAGGAAGAGAGTGAAAGAAAGGAAGAGGGAAAGAAAGATATAATCAAACGTTTATTAAAGCTGATATGTAGGTAAACAAATTATTGGTAACACTACATGTGTTCCTGTGTGGCTATAGAGCTGTACATGAAGGTGTGTTGTTGTCAAAATGTATGTATTGTAGTGGCATGTATTAAGGAAATAAAGTTAGCGTCGACACAAATTTCAATAAAGTTTAGTCAGTAAAAAAGAAGGCTCAAATGTTAATTGATAGTATACTCTGTCATAGGGAGCCTAATCAAGCAATATATATTTTAAAACAAAATAACATCTGACACTGAATGTCCTTAAGGTCTGCGGTGATTCTACCCTGTACATATTAAATATCCACACACCCCACCCACCAACCAAACAAGAACTTCACTTGTATCTCTCTATTATTTCCTGAAAAAGCCAAAAGGCTAAACAAAGATATATCATTTCATTCGTACACAACCCCCCCCCCCGGGGGGGGGCGAACATTATAGGATCGATACAGGGTGTTTCCAGGGCCGACATTAATATTGATGAGACTCAGAGCATAACCTTTCTAAGGGGTCATTCTATTTTGTTTGTTCGTCTATTATTCTTCAAACAAATCAAAACAAAAATGGCGTGAAGTCCGTTATGCATCAATAATATATCTTTATATAACATGATACATCTTCAAACAAGTTCAGACGAGTCATTATAGATTTTTACAAGACATTCTTTGGGTGTGGCCCCTAAAACCTTGGGGACCTGTGCAGCTGCACCGTTTGCATTGCCCTAAGTACAGGCCTGAGTTTCTCCCAAACCCTATACACCTTTGCGAGACATTAGGATCGGACCTTTCAGTTGGAGTTTACTGAGGTTACTCGAAAACACAAAAGTATCATTAGGAATAACGAATAAAGTTAGTTTTCTGGGCGATTGAAATCAGTAACTTATTTCATGGCTGAAATTAAATTTCATGATTCTTTTTGATTTTTCCGAAATGTATGTTTTCATTTTTTCTTTAACTTTGTAATGTCGATCGCAAATTATCTAAGACGTTTCCAAAACAACTCAAACTATGCGGCCTGTCAGGAAAGTGCCCAGCCATTTAGAATATCTCGAGAACAGGTTACGTGGCTTTGATGTGACTTGGCAACCAGTCAGAGGGCACTTTACAGCAGATGCGTGAACAGACATTCTCCCGTGGGATAAGTGAGTTGGGAGTGAGCTTGTGTACTATATTATGTGACTGTTCTATTTACAATAACTAAGCCTGCCCATTCGTCATGTTTTGTGCAGGGTTTTAGGCCAAACATTGCATCACTCAGTCCCCGTACATCCCAGGTTCAATTGGCTTCCTGTAACCTCTGGTTTTTGCTGTTGAGATTTCAGACCTTGGACAAGATTGAGGAAAACGCGACGAGACAGCTGATGGTGATCCCGAAAGCAAACTTTTCAGAATGTTTTGAAAAATTGAAACGGTGCTGGGATAAGTGTGTGAGGTCCCAAAGAAGTACGTTGAAGCATACTAAGATCTAATTGCCCTAGATAGGCTATTTTCCCGTCAATATTAAATGACTGGATACTTTCCAGACAAATCTTGTATTCGGTTGATGCAATATTCCCATTCTTTGCACAATGCTAGAGAAATCTTAGAAGCGCCTCTGAAGTAAACTCAGCTTTGTATTGCTTGTCCAATCACTCAACTGTTGTACCCCTTAAGACAAATGTAGAAGCTAGAAGAATGGATCCCACATGAACTTACGGAAAAGAAAAAATTGGACTTCGTTGAAACAGTTTTCTTTCTCTTCTTGCAGAATCTATTGGAGATAATGTTCTTTTCTTTGTATGGTGGGATTCAAAGGGGATCATTTATAACGTATAGCTGCAAGCTGGACACACTGTTACTACGCAACGTTACAGTGAGCAATTGGAGAGTTTGAATGACCCACTGGAAGAGGAAACAACCTTTTGGGCAGGGAAATAGATCAGTGATTTTGATGCATGACAACATCCGTCCCCATGTTGCAAATGCGACGCAGCAAACTATCATAGAGCTGGGATGGGAGGTTCTTCTACATGCAGCGTATTCCAAGACTTGTTACCTTCAGACCATCACTTGTTTCGTTCTATGCAACACTCGTTGTCTTTTGTTCAAAATATCGAAAGATTGATAAAAACCTAATTGAATCGAAACCAAAATCATCTTTTATATCCATAAGAACCCAGATCCAGATTCTGGGTAGGCAAATTGACACACAGTAACATAATTGCACCAGGATGTTCATTAGATAGCACTTATCACCGGTGCCACAGTGGGTTCTTATGGGTTAACTGAAGGGTGGCATATGGGGATAGAAAGCAAGGGAAATAGTTTGGTAGCTGAATAATGATGCTATGACTTTATAGCAATGAATATTTCATCAAAAATAATATGGAAACTTCTGCATCAATCTAATATTTAATTGAAAGCTAAATACATAATCAATATTACTGAGCTTTATTGTAGACAAGATAGTTGTGTATTTCTCTTAGTGTTCGAACCCGGGTAATGCTAGGATTTTGAACGGTGAATTTCAATGCAGCCAGTCCCTTCCTTCATTAAGAATTCAGGCTACGCAATCTTTCTGCACCAATATCTCCCTGTTTAGACTTGTGTCGCACTAAATTAACCCTAGTAAAGATCTATAGGAAGTGAAGAGCTTGGTTCCGAAACACGATAAGCGCCATTAAAGATATATTTTTAATTAAATTAAAAATCAAATTCTGGATTTGAATCTTTTTTCAAATCTTATTAAAAGCCTTTGAGATATATGCAGTCTATAAGGTTGTAATAAGATAATAAAACATCCAGAATTTGATTTTTAATTCAATTTAATTGAACACATTCTTTTTTAAAATGACGTTTTTTGTGTTTTGGAATCACACTCTTCAAACATTACCTCCGTATGGGGTGTGTGCTTGCAAATTTTGGTCGTGTCATCTAGATTTCAGGACCAATGAAGTAAATGACGGAGAGATGTATTTCATAACAAAACAAGAACAAATATTTCTTTAAACAGTCACTCGAGGCGCAGACGGCCCTATCGGCTGGGGCCTAGAATACACCGACTGCATACCCTGCAGAGGGGTAAGAACCTCCCCCCACAACAGGGGCCAGCTGTTCTTTCACCAAAGTTGCAAGACTCTAGTTAAAAAACTTTAAAAACCCTTCCATCAAAGTCGCAAGAACTGTATTAAATAAAAATAACCTTTCACCAAAGTCGCAAGACTCTATTTAAAACGAACCCCCGACTTTGGGAATTTTAAACTGATTTCAGCATTAAATGACCCATCAAGTGTTGATATGCCGCTAAACAAATCAATCAACAATCGAGGGGCAGAAAAGTTCTGTCACTCGAGGCGCAGAAAAGTTCTGTCACTCGAGGCGCACAAACGTTCTGTCATTCGAGGCGCAAAAAAGTTTTATCACTCGAGGCGCAGAAAAGTTCTGTCACTCGAGGCGCACAAACGTTCTGTCACTCGAGGCGCAAAAACGTTTTGTCACTCGAGGCGCAGAAAGGTTCTGTCACTCTAGGCACAAAAACGTTCTGTCACTCAAGGCGCAGAAAAGTTCTATCACTCGAGGCACAACAATGTTCTGTCACTCGAGGCACAAAAACGTTCTGTCAGTCGAGGCGCAGAAAAGTTCTGTCACTCGAGTGTATCGGCATAGTTCTCGATTCAGTTAGTTGCAAGATTCGCTGATGACATACTTTAGCTGACGTTCGACAGGCAAAGTTTCAACATAAATACATCAAAGTTGGTTGGCGACAAGCTTATACATTTTTGAAAATGTAATGTCTGAAGTCAAGGCAGGGAGAAAGACCTTAATCGATATGAGTAATGCTAATCAATATTTGATGTTGTCAAGCCGATACTCTGGGGTTAACTTTATTTCCCCTGGTAACAACAATAACGACAACAATGACCCTCACCAAATATTAACCCTTCAAGTCTACTGAGGGGACTGACATTTGGCATGTAACCTTATTCCAACCCCACTAGAATATTTGAATATGTATAAAGAAAAATTGAGTCACCCGACCCCACGTCCCCAACAGGCTACTGTTTTCTTTCGAAAATTGAATTTCTAGAATAGTCTCAAATTATATCTAGGATTTTAGATTGTCATGCCATTTATCTATTAAAATATTTAAGTACTATTTCATTAATTCGCCCTCAATGACAAACCTTTTCAGTTAAAGGAAAACCGTTTTTACAAAAATTGAAATGTTTTCGAAACTTATAAGCTTCAGTTAGATTCGAGTTTTGTTTAATAATGAGCTCGGATCAGAACCTCGTTTTTCATTCAGTTTTAACGAAAGTATCTTGTGTATGAAATGAAGCAGCAGACAGGGGGATTTCTTATGCAACTAGCTCTGATATTATACAAAGGCTACGTTCATATCGTGTAATTAATAGCGACCATATTTTCGGGTTTATTTCTCGCCCAAAGGAAATACGAGCAAATGATCAATTAAATAAAACTTACTAGTTTTTCTTCCATCTTATTTCTGTTGCTTTATTTATTGCAATTTCCAGATCCTTCCTTCCTACCTATCTATCTACTTACATACCTACCTATCACGTAATCTAGTGCAGGGTCGGTGGGACACCGAAGATGATTCCATCAAGGGTGTGTCAAGGGTGAGATAGCCTGACGGAGCCCATCCCTCTTCAGGCTGGTTTTGAATCAGAGTTGTCTGTCTCCTAGACTGGTTGCCAACCATGGCTATAGAGTCTAGTCTGACCTAATATTTGCCCAGGGGGCGGTGGAAATATGGATTCATACCTTTTCCAAGGGTGTCAATGCGAAGTTAATACAAACTCTCTCAGCTGAAGTTCGAACTCGGTTCGCTGATTCCGTGTTGTTAATCGTCTAGACAATCCGCACCTTGCAGATCGAAACTTAATAATAACTGACAATACTTTATATTTAGAAACTAGTTAGTCCCCGTGAAAACGGATATATTGGACTTTCTATGAGATGATGTTTTTTAGAAAAGAAATTGCTTAATAGTTGGAAGGTCTATTTTTTCAAATGGCGGTTAAGGGATATTTTTATCTGGAAAGCCTTTGTAAGTTTAAATGCGTATATACGAAATTGTACCGTGTATATAAAATGCAATTGTTATGTCAGGAATTGTGATAAGGGCTATATTGACAAATAGTAAACAAAATGAATTGTTTTATTTGGCTGAAATTGTAAAGTAAGGAATGTTATTAAAATGTTTTGTTTTGTTAAAATAACAAACAAAAACATTACAGACTGAATCCTGATTATGGAAAGCTTGTACAAGAATTTAGAATAACAATAAAATGTCGGCTGATCCGGCTAAACAATTTACTGACGCAAACAAAAAAATGAGGTAATGTTTTAACGTTAAGAAAAGATCACATGTTAAAAACGGGCGTACCGATAAATAGAATTGAAAACCCAGAAAAAAGAAGAGGAAACGAGACCAGGACTAGCTGTCCAAGGCTAGGATTAGGGAACTCAGTGTTTCTAGAGCTGCACAGCTTTTTGACGTGAAGGGTACAAATATGAGATATGCGACTTACATAGTTTAAAAGAGAAACACAGTAGCAGCTATACTTGTTCAACAATATATTGGATGAGAACTTTAATCTACAAAGAGAGTTGACAGTAGATTTTGTAGTAACATGTTTCTTACAGTGCAGATTCCCAGAGCGTCGCTACGAGTAAAGTCGAATAAAACGAACATAATATATTAAATCGGACTTCGTTTTTCTCAATGTACCAGTTGATTTTCATATCAGTTCCTTTCAACAAAAGCCACGGCACACGAACGAAAAATGAACAAACAATATCCGACCAGTTTCAACTTTACACACCAGTGTAACACACCAATCGTGTGCGTATATGGGGTATCATAAAACCCCATAACGTAATAGTTTCACCTTCAAGTGGAAGAGTCCATTGTTACAGACAGAGAAACAGAAACAAACCAAACTGTTCATTATACAATTATACGTTTGTCTCGTATTTCTTTCATCCTATTTGTGTTGCTTTTTCTAAGGCAAATTCCGGATTAAAACTTAATAGTAATTGACAATTCCTTATCTAAGAAATTCTAATACGATTACGACCAACCGTATTCTTAGACAGGGTTGGTTAGTCACTCAATAGAAACAGTCACGTGATCAACGTTTTTTGGCAGCATGACGTGTTGGGGGTGATCAATATCAAACATAGGATAAAGGGGTGATCAATGAATAAGTTACTTCTCTCACATTTTTTGGGGCAGTGACCAGTAAAAGAAAGTTTTAATTTTCAAAAAACGAGCTGCCGAACACAAACTAAGGGACTAATTTAGCATAAACTTACATTGCAAATTGACGAAAAAAAAGAAAGATTCAGAGGTAGAGTTTTCAAAAGATATTTATAAGAATGTTGTAGACATAATAAGGGGTACATATTTATATCTACAGCCCTTTACTTACATTTGATTTGATCTGTATAGCTAGCCAGTCAGTCAGACCAACTTAAAAACTGAAGAAACCTATGTTGACAGTTTTGGTGACAGTTGGTTGATGGTTTCTAATAAAGAACAAAGCAATGAGGCCAAGTATCATTGAATTGTTGTCTGGGGGCAAATGTATAATTATTGAGTTGAAAATCATTCTTCAGCAAATGACAAAAATAAGGGAGATTGTATCGCAAGTCAATTGACGTCAGGACCACAAAACCAAGTTCCACAATTGAATAACCGTCAGCATAGCCGGGCTTGATAAGACGAGTGAAGTTCACAGAACAAATTAGATTCAAATCTCAGGGGTGGACAGATCTGTATTTCATTCAATCGCGATACCTGGCAAAGGGGAATTATACATCATACAAATTATATATATATATAATGAACTCTTTCATACATATACTTCTGGTTTGTTTTAAATGTATTTGTGTGTATATCATCATCATCATCATCATCAGCCGTTATAGG
>VCCN01000410.1:66748-78173 GCA_006491835.1 Architeuthis dux
TTCAGATATCTAATTGCTGAAGATAATTATGAACAAAAGGCTATTTAGGGAATTTTTGAAAATAGGGCTTCAAAATCTGTTAGAAATCAATGTATTTTTCAAATCATCCAGACTTTTTCTTTTAATCATATTGATATATACAATAGAGTCAAGTCTATTATACACCTATGAACTAGTAACACATAATTGAAGGGGATAATTGGTTCATTTACTCTTTCTGGCATCTTAATTTTTGCAGCATTTCACTTGTTGTATAGTCCGGGAAGAATTCGCTGGACTTCACTATAAAGGAAGGAAACTCGAAGACTTGCGTATAAAAATATCTGGACATGTTTTTATTACACAACATACATCTTTGTCGGCCGGAGAGTGAAGAGTGGAAGAGAGAAGACATGGAGAACCGCCATGGTGTTCCCTAGCAGGGATAGCGGTTTCGGGCTTCAATGGCCCCGCTGATGTCTGCGTCTTCTTCGAGTGTCGAGATTTCTGTCCGCTTCCCAGGGACACGCCGTTCGGGTCTGCTTTTATAGTTTATCCAAGGCCTTACGTGGTGTGATACGGTGTCAATTACCAGTCTCCATTTCCTGTTTACAACATTGATGCAATATACCCATCTCCTAAGGTGATCGAGGCCAGCTTAGTAGTTAATTGGTAGGCTTGGTAGGCTTTTGCCCCATGTGGGGCATTGGCGATCCACTGATTTTTCCGGTCTTGAGATGTTAGCCCTATCCCAGTCCCTTAACTTCAATAATTATGAACAAAAGGCTGCTATGGGACTTATTATAAATAAAGCTTCAAAATCTGTCAGACATCAATGTATTTTTCAAGTCATCTACACTTTTTCTTTTATTAATCATATTGACATATAAAATCGAGACAAGTCTATTATACACCTATGAACTAATAATAGATACAGTGGAAGAGTCCATTATTTCAAATGGTGGGTAGGAGATACAGAGCCGTCGGAACGAAATTCATAGGGGGGGCTGCAACCCTCAGTCCTACTCTCTTTAGTAGATAGGCATGAGGTACCATTTTATTATTTTTCGTTGGTATTACTCGGCTTATGGCACCTGGTATTCCCTGACTGTCACCCATCTAGGTAATGAACATGCTCGATATTGCTTAACTTCTGTGATCTTATGAGAACCGATTTGCACAACGTGAGTTCACGTACAGCTTTCTAACCACAGATCCACGGCGAATTGTATTGGAAACATTGGTATCAGACGTAAAGAATAATGACGCAAATGGATTATGTATATATTCAGCGATTACGTCATTAGCGATGTAAATGCAAACAGTTGTAAGAATATTTGCAGAGAATCAACCGGAGGAAGTCTCAGGAGATGCAGCGGTCGCCGCCAGTACCGTTTAATACTGTAACTCGTAAGATAATGGTCTCGTATGGTTACGGCAAAACCCATTACCTTAAACGTATTCCAGTCCTTTGCACTGCCGCACACTAATTGGTCAATCGAACAAACGTCCATGCCGAGGTCGGTGTCCCCCTCGTGGGATCTGAAATAATTAATCCAGTCTCGGGGAAATTGCCTGCTGTTCGGTATTTATCGCATGGAAGCGGGGCGGAATCAGTTGAAGGGAGAGGTTTACAATCAACAGCCGGACTTTGAAAGATTGGTTGAACCTTCAGGCTGATCGAGAACTCGTCATCTGCATATCGATTCAAACCGGTAGGTGAATATACCGGATCGATTAGTCTGTTGTATATCATATCTACAGATAACCCAGTGCTCGAGTGCTCGCATTTCGGTTTTGTAGGCCGTGGTTCAATCCACCAAGGATTTTAACCCTTTACGGGGCAAGTGACTATATATGATCACCTGAGGACCCGTCAGCCACATGCAAATATTGTAGCCACAAAGAGAACATAATCCGCACCAATGTGGTCTAAAAGCTTTGCAAAGTAAACTTGAACAAAGACAGAATCTGTTTTGAGGCATACCATTAAATTAGCCTGTTTTTTTTACCCACACAATACAATTTTAAAATCAACCCGGAGGTGTTATTTTCTTTTGTCAATATCAATTGTTTTTGTATCTATTCATTATATTGAATGCTATTCTTTAATTCTGTTTAATTTTCTACTTTAATTTTTAATTTTTTAATATTTTCCATTGTTGGTCACTTCATCAGAGGGGGTTTTGCCTCCATAAACAAAAGAAATTTCAGAAAACTTGCAACTGAAAATATCTTGTAATTAAGTCTAGTTTAACATACAAAAAGGTTGTTTTGATATCTAAAATATTTTACGGCTGCCGTATAAAGGGTTAAGAATGGTACTCAACCTACTCAGCACAAGTACTAGGATTTAGGAACCGAGACTAAATAATTACGGCAAGAATTCACACTGGACACACCGATTCTCGTAAGATCACCGAAGTTAAGCAACGTCGACCCTGGTCAGTACCTAGATAGGTAATCATTGGGGGTTACCAGGTGTCGTGAGCAGAGCGAAGTTTTGATAGGCCTGGCAAGCCATAAGTGGTTCTTATTAACAATTACCCGCGTGTACCTAACCCCACGACACATTTGATCTTTGAGTTTTCAATTAGTGCAGAACTATCATCTTACTCTCTCACGATTTCCCGCAAATGAGCAACCCACGACGAGTCTTCCTTTAGACCATACAAAATAATTCTTAGTGAATATAAGGCGAATAAGCTGTACACAGACAGAACAGATAGAAAGAAAGAACCGAAGGAAAGGTGAACAAATGAAACAAGAATCTCTTTGCTGAGAAAGATAAACACAAAGTTCTGGGAGAATGGAATTATTGTTATGATATACTACCACGAGAAGGTCATTTCCAGGCCAAACACCTGTACGGAAGTGGAAGTGACCCGGGGACCGTAGGAAATATGTATATGCGTGGGTGTCCAAAAAACAGGATGTGGAAACCGGAAATGACACAAGCGTCGGCGTTCGAAACCTCATAAAGCTCAGAGACAAGAGACGGAGAAAACACAAAACCCAAGCGGAGGACAGAGACCCAGGCAGAGACCCAGGCAGACCGCCTAGGGCTGGGAAGGTATAAGACCAAGTTCCCCCGTTGGGAACGGTCGCTTGGCACCCTTATCTATCTCCCACTATTCATTCTCTGGCCAACAAAATGTTTATATATTTTTACAAACAACTTTCGAGTCTTCGAGTCTTCCTTTAATTCTCCAAGTTCACGATTTCTCTCCCGCAAATGAGCAACCCACGACGAGACGACCCCTGGTGGCAGAACGTGTAAAAGGCACTGTACAACATTATGAAGTTGCATGAAATATGACAGAAGATAGTGGAACAGAACGGAAGAAAATGTTGTTTAATAAAGTTAACATTGAAAATGAAATAAACTACAATTCCAGGGGAAATTATGAATCACTGCCACCCATATATGCTGTGCTGGGGGTGATCAATTAAAGAATTAGGCTGTGATCACTAAAAAGGGTCTGAGTTTTCAAAAGACAAGGGTCACAAACTAGAGACCAATTTAGCATAAACTTACATTGCATATTGAACCCACCTCTAAAAACCTATTTATGGGGGGATTTAAAAAAAAATTTATTTTCTCTACTCATTGAAGGGAGTGTGTGTGCAAAATTCCAAGATCATGGGAGGGGGTGCACGGTAGGCCCTGCTGACCACCAGACTAATAAATGTTCTGGGAGGATGGAATTATAAAGTTGCCTGAAAGATGGCAGGCTATGGTGGAACCATACAGTAGATATGTTGAAAATGAAAAGAAAGGTTTTCCTGGTATATTACTCAATAAAGCGAACAAATCTGTTCAGTTACCCAATCGATTATTAGTTTCTTTAGAAATAACCTAAGCGTCTTGCAGTGGTCTACTTAATATCTCTTAATAAAAAAGGAACGTCAATTTCCTGGAAGACTACAAAAGGCACCTAGGACAGATATCTTAGTAAGAAAGATAAAACAAAAAGTTCTGGGAGGATAGAATTATGAAGTTGCATGAAAGATTGCAAAACATAACGGTAAAAATGAACTTCAATAAAATTAATGTCGAAAAAACAGTATTTTATTTTTTCCAAGACAACAATTCTACAACTCTTCAAATTGTGCAAGCGAATTTAGTATACAAAATCAAATTACCCTATAACCCAGTAGATTGTCGGTGTAGCCTGCGGAGTCCTTCATCGCATTTCTACAGACAAAGGAGGAGGGTACATCAAGGTGGGCGATAATATTAATACAAGATTAATAGAACATTAAAACTTAATTGGTTCCTGTCTGTTTAATATTAGTCGAAATCGCCAGGGATTAAGGAGTTGAATGAATGACTTTTGAAAAATAAATATACGAATGAAACCAACAGAAGAAAACTAATCTAATTTTGCAGCGATTTTGCGAAATTGGCAATAAGAAATCTGTTGCCCTGTGCGAATTCCCCAATCGTAGTAAACAACGCAAAGTGAAAGTGAAAGTGAAAGTAGGTGCTCGACTTTTGGCATCAGAAATTAAATTTGTTTTAGTGTACCCGTCAAAAATGACGGCACATAGGTATATATTAGTCAATCGTCAATCAAAGTTGACACCAAAAATGTCAACATAGGTTTCGTCTGTTTTTAAATGCATCTGGCTGGCTATGTATCTGCTGAGCTTACGGGCAGCGCCAATGGTGCTAGATGGCTGACACTGTCAAAGCAACACAAAGTCTTGGACATTAAACAAATTAAACAACATGGATATATACACCTACAGTTGGTGCCCATGGGACAGTAAACGCAGTAGGAAAAGACCAGAGACAAGATGAAGGGACGACATAGAAAGGTTTGCCGGTAGGACGTGGCATAGGTTAGCACAATCTAGGTCGTCATGGAAGGAGATGGGAAAGGCCTTTGTCCAGCAGTGGACTTATAACGGCTGGTGATGCTGCTGCTGCTGATGATGATGATGTCTAAAAAAACGTTTATATTTTGCTTTTGAAAATTCCGCCCTAAAAAGGTTTTAGCGGGGTGTTTAATTTACAATGTAAGTTTATGCTAAATTGGTCCCTTAGTGTGTGTCCGGCAGCATTCACAGTTATTTTTTGAGAATTCATCAGCCCCCCAAAAATGCATTCTTTGATCACCCTATTTTCGATTTTCTTTAGTGATCACCCCCAACACGACATGCTGCCAAAAGACGTTGGTCACGTAACGGTTTCTATTGAGAGAGTGACCAGAGTTGTATCAATGTACTGGATAACCCCGGTGAAAAAAAGTTCCCAGATAGATTCAAATTTCTATGAGATGTTTTTATTTTGCTTGTAGAAAAAAATACAGAATTCGTTCAGCTGGAAGAGTTCATAGTTTCAAATGATTGTTATCAGCAAAACCGTTACCTTTAATTGGGAAAGTCCAGTGTTACGGACAGTTAATCCAAGAAAGTCATTCATTCATTATGTGCATTATATAAGTACCTCTTTGTTAGAAACCGTGAACGAAAACTGTCACCAAAACTGTCAACATAGGTTTCTTCAGTTTTCAAGTTAGTCTGCCTGGCTATGTATGTATAACGCGCACAGACCGCACTAATGGAGCTAGAGGGCTGGTAATTTAAACAATTACTCCGTATTATGTCTAGAAATAACTTTTTTGTTTGTTTTTAAATTCACCCCAAAATAAAGTTTTAGTGGGGGGGGGGTCAATTTGCAATGTAAGTTTATGGTAAATTGATCCTTTAGTTCGAGTCCAGCAGCATTCACGCATCTATTTTGAAAATTCGGATTTTTTTCAGTGATCACTGCCCAACAAAAGGTGAGAAAAGTAACTGATTCATTGATCACACCTTTCTCCAATTCTTTTATTGATCACCCCCAAAACGACATGCTGCCAAAAGACGTTGGTCAGGTAACGGTTTCTATTGAGTGACTAACCAGACTTGGTTTTGTTGAATTCAGACTTCAAACGCTCCTTTTAGCGACAGATAACAGCACCGATGAGTATGTATTTCAGTGTGTAGATATAAATGTTTCATTCATTGATGACTGAAATGTTTCTAATTCATTTCATTTTTACAGTTGATGTGACGCATTAGCCAATACATTGGTGGTGTTACAAAAAAGATACCTGTACAAATACACGTGGCGTATTCACTCTGCAACTTTTTAAAACTGTTTCTTTGTTCCCGGGTAATAAGTGTTATTTTCCGATTGATTATACATAAAAAAATATAGAAAATGTCAATTATTCCCTTCGAACTTTGCCTTGGCCACCACAACAGTTATAATTTGAAATCTTATTATTAATACGGGCAAGTTTGCTCATTTTAATCTCATAAGGTAAGAAAGACAATTACATATGAATATCACTATCCTGACCCCAAAAGCAAAATTTGAAGGGAATAATAGCCATCTTCTATACCTTTTAGACAGAAGCAAACAGAAAATAACACTCACTACCCAGGAACCAAAATCGCATTGCTCGGTGTCATTATATTATGATTTAGAGGTCGACAACCGTAGCGTGATGGCTAGTGCTCTCGTCTCACATGCCATGATTCCTGTAGTGAGTTCGATCTTCACTCAGTGTGCGCTTACTCGTACATGGAGTCGCTCGCTTTATATAGTTAATTGCTGGATTGTAAAGAATAAGAGACGAGAGATTTGCTTGTGAAAAGCTCTTATTCAACTTACATGTGCTTACTCGTACATGGAGTCTGAAGTACCTCTCTTTATATAGTTATAGGAGAGTTTTAATAAGGGGAAGTAATCACTTCCGTTTCCTTTGGTAACAAAGCGGGGTCTTTCTGATTACTGTATTACCACACTCAATACCCCGACAATTGTAGACTTTAACCAGACTAAGGGAGAATATCATTGAGTTATTTCGTTAGTGCCCACCAGAAGCTAACGCCCATAATTCCAGAGTACGGATGGCTAGAAGGTTAAAAAACATTGAGTTGCATTTTCCTTTTCTCGCCGACTAGAAACTCAATTCGTGGTGTTAGTCAACAAAGCCCCAGTACTAGGGCATCCAGTGAGGATCTAACTCTTTAAACTAATTAATAGTTTTCCTAATGAGCTTGCAAGCAGCGGCCACCTGTTTTTTTTTCACCAAAAAAGTCGCAATGCTCTAGTTTAAAAAGAAAATAACCTTTCACCAAAGTCGAAAGACTCTATTTAAAAAGAAAATAACCTTTCACCAAAGTAGCAAGACTCTATTTAAAAAGGAAATAACCTTTCACCAAAGTAGCAAGACTCAAAAATATTTTAAAAAACAGATTCGATATGCATACCTTGACAACAAACAGTCCAAAAAAATGTGCCTACAATAATTTGTCCACAATAATTCGTCTACATAAATTGTGTATTCAAAAAAGAAACCGAATTCGGCACTAAATGACCCATCAAGGGTCGATGTGCCGTTAAACAAAACAATCAATCAATCAATCGTAACATGTTTAATCACTTTCGAAATAAAATAACCCCGAAAGATTGGAAGTTAATACGTTATTTTACTTTCACGTAATTTACTGCAAAATCCCGTTAGATGCACCGGTTCTTGTACAACCACTGAAGTTAAGCAACGTCGAGCCTGGTCAGTACCATGATGGGGTGACAATCTGGGAATACCATGTGCCATAACCAGCTGGAGAGGCATCCCCTACAGTCATGCTGATCCCCAAACGTATATTGAGCACCTCTTTCCTGTGGAAGCCTTCAGCATGGTCAAGAGGCGAGAAGTGGACTTGGGAACACCACTTCTTCCATACTAAGCGCCTAAGCACAGCAACCCAAGTCCTGAAACTGCCAAGACCGTCTGCAAAGATACATACATTGAGTAATTTTGTATAGTATTTCGTGACTGCTGTCGATCGAATTTATTATATAGAGTTTGTGAAAAGAAAGTTCTTCTTTGTATGTGATTTGGAAAAACATAAATTGAAAATGTTGTATAGAAATGTTTTAAAAGGTTTGTTGTATTTTCTTAGGCATTCCAACAAGAATCAATTGTGGTTCTTTGAAATGGTGTTGAGATTGTAGGATTTCCAGAATACTTCCAGAAATGAAAGCAAAATATATTTTTTAAAAATTGATCTGGGAAATAGAAGTGTTTATTGTTGGAAAAGGACACATGAGAGAAAGGAAGAGAAAGGATGAGAGTGAAAGAGAGAGAGAGAGAGAAAGAGAGAAATACATAAAGAACAGAGGGGTCACAGAAGGAGAGACAGAGAGAGAAAAAGAAAGAAACAAACAAAGAATAAGAAAGAATGAAACAAAGAGAGAAAGAAGATTAGAAAGAGAAAAAGAATCATAGAAAGAGAGAAAGAAGGATAGAAAGAGAGAAAGACAGAAAGAACAGAAGGGACACAGGAGAGACAGAGAAGAGGAAAAGAAACAAATAAACAAAGAATAAGAAAGAATGAAACAAAGAGAGATAGAAGGATAGAAAGAGAGAAAGACAGAAAGAACAGAAGAGACACAGAAGGGGAGATCGAGAAAAAAGAAAGAAAGAAAAACAGAAAGAACAGATGGAACAAAGAAGGAGAGAATAAGAAAACAGGAAGAAAGAAGGGACGATGGAACAGGGAAAGGGAAAGAAGAAAAGAAGAAAAACAAGAAAGAAACAAAGAAATATAGAAAGACAAAAAGATAGAAAGAACATGTCACTTAATAGAAACCGTATCGTGACCAACGTCGTTTCGCAGCACGTCGTGTTGGGGGTGATCAATTAAAAAATTGGAAAAAGGGGTGATCAATGAATAAGTTGCTTCTCTCACCTTTTGTTGGCCGGTGATCACTAAAAAAGTACGGATTTTCAAAAGAAACAAGGGCGAACGCCCCCGGACACAAAATAAGGGACCAATTTAACATAAACTTATACTGCAAATTTAAAACCCACTAAAAACCTATTTTTTTATGAAATTAAAAAAAAAAAAAGCATTTTTTTTCTAGACATAATAAGGAGTACATGTTTACATTTCAGTCCCCTAGATCCATTGGTGCGGCCTGTATCCGTGACCCATCCAGCCAGCCCGACCCACTTAAAAACTGAAGAAACCTATGTTGAAGTTGACTATGTTGAGACACTAAAAGCTAAACAGACATTACAGGCCAGAGGAAATGTTTCGCTCCTTAACACCTGCGCCCGGGGACGACTGCTCATCTTTCTACTCACCTGACAATGCTTAGTGTGGCACAAGGTTACAGTAATGAGACATTCAGTGAGGACTGAAATCACTACACTGGCAAACTGGTCGGCGATAACAGCTTGTTAACCATCACACTACGATAGGCGCCCTTTATTTACTAAACTTAACTTAATCTAACAGAAGACTACACAATAGTGAACACACCATAAGGTCCGTACGCTTGATCGATAGTCCAATAAGGACAGTAGACTAGTGTATCGGTCGGTAATACAAACTTGGTACCCATCAAACTACGATAGGTACTCTTTATTTACTACTAGCTGAAACCTGCTCTATCGGGTTGTTTTCGGCTAGTATGAATATGTATATATGTATATTGAACGGAAGATGAGGTACAGAATAACCCCCTCCCTAAAACACTTGAAAAGAATGTTTCTGAAAACGTTTTGCTTTAAAACATGTCCCTAGGTCCATTGAGTTTGCATGCGAAATGTGTGCCAAACTTGGTAGGGCTGCGCCAATGTTTAATTGTGGGACAATGACAAACAGAGCTAGTCTTTTTTTTTAATATAATACTAGTTGAACACCACCCTATCAGGCGATTTCATCTAGTATGTATATGTATATATGTATATTGAACGGAAAGTGAGGGTTCAGTATGCATTATTTCTATAGTTATATAATCAATTAGAAAATAACACTTATTATCCAGGATCAAAAGAACGTTTTTGAAAAGGTTGCACAACGCAATAGAATGTATATCGTCGCATTGGATCAAAAGAGCCGTATGTCCACTTTTGTTACATATTTACAAATGTTACATCAGTTTCTTACTTCAAAACAGCCTTATTTCCAAATACACTCATGAAAAGGCTATCATATCTGGAGATATTGACTTTCACTTAAGGTAAATCACATACAGAAACTTGTGTCAAAAAGGCTTTACTTCCAAGTGCATTGATTCAAGAAAGCCTTATGTCCAAATACACTCATGAAAAGGCTATCATATCTGGAGATATTGACTTTCACTTAAGGTAAATCAAATACAGAAACTTGTGTCAAAAAGGCTTTACTTCCAAGTGCATTGATTCAAGAAAGCCTTATGTCCAAATACACTCATGAAAAGGCTATCATATCTGGAGATATTGACTTTCACTTAAGGTAAATCAAATACAGAAACTTGTGTCAAAAAGGCTTTACTTCCAAGTGCATTGATTCAAGAAAGCCTTATATCCACAGAACCGAGCTGTGGAAAGAGTACAAAATTACCAAAAAACATTGTTACATTAATCTTTTCTGTTTTTTCTGCCATCAAAATATAACTTCAGAATATTTAATTGCTCATATCTCAAAACCATAGAAATGGACGTACGGTCTTTTTGATCCAATGCGACGATATATGCATATTGAACGGACAATAAGGGTTCACTTTCGCATTATAGTGACATGTAAATAGAACCCCCGTCTATAACCATTAAGAATATCTTTTTTTGAAAAGACTAATAGTCCAACTTATTTCTATAGGTCCACTAATCATGGATACCAAATTTGGTTGAGCTGCGTGAATGTTTAAGTAATGTTTATGGGGGGGACAGACAGACAAACATTATCAGTTGTTTTATATAAGATTACTTCTTTAAAAAATAATGTAATACTTAATTTGCAACTCCTTTTTTGGAAAAGGTAAATAGTCAATGTCCTTCCCCTACATAAAGTGGAGGGCGGTGATACTTCGGCCGCTTTTTAAAATAATATTTCTAAAAATAGGTTTAAGCAGTAGTGTTAAGCAATTGTGTTGATGTTAAGGTGTGGTTCTTCAGACAGATAGTATCAAATCCACAGCTCCTTTCAATTCTAAGATACAGTTAACAAAACACAAGTCTGTAAATCGTCCGAACTATCCCACCTAATCGTGGTATTTCGGTCAGAGGGGTGGGATAATTCAGCCACATCTATTAATTGGCATATTCTTGAAATTAAGTGAATTGGATTGGCTAAAAAGATAAACGTAATCATTTCAAAGACATGTTATTATCCTAAAGTACAACGTACAACAATAAACTTCAATACAAAGGAACCTCTTCATATTTGTTAGAAATATAATCTTTTAAAACTGAAATAAGCATCTTCAGAATACGATGCATACTTTCTTTCTTTCGCTCTCTCTCTCTCTCTCTCTCTCTCTCTCTCTCTGAGGACCTTTGAGTGTTGATGTTATGGTCACGTAGCAGACCGAAAAGGGTCACGAGGGATATACTGGAGGGCGCTGAAAAGTTGTGTGAAAATATGGGCAATAGGTTACTTTAATTGTGTTGAT
>VCCN01000410.1:110066-120409 GCA_006491835.1 Architeuthis dux
TTTCTTCCTAGCAAAAACAAGAAAAAGCTTAAGAATATTTTTAAAGAAATGTAATCGTGTTTTAGAATAGGTTGTGGAATATTTTTCAAAGGTGCCTGTATATCTCCTCTCGACAAATGATAAAACTCACGAAAGCCTATGTCAAGTTACTAGAATAGAAGAATATATCTTTAAAATGGTGTGGGTCTAATCAGAAACCCTAAAAGATCTGCCATCATTATATTATTTAATTCTATCCGGCTTCGTCCGGCAAATCCCCAAGGCTCGGCAAATAAGTATAACACTCACCAAAAGGTTACTAATGGAATAGTATCACCAAAAGCCTACATATGATATCTTTAAAAAGGTGTTATTTTAAACAGAAACTACAAATGAGGCTCCCATCTGTATGAATGCATCGGAAAATCGCAACATAGTTTCATGTCGATAAAACTCCCGAAAGCCTATGTACAGTTACTAAAATAGAAGAATATATCTCTAAAGAGGTGTAATTTAATCAGAAACCCTAAATACTACTCTTTTCAGTATAGCGAGCGAGCGAGGGGGGTTTGTTTATAAGTAGCTCGGGAGGCAAATGTCCAGGGACGCAAATGACCGGGACGCAAATAACCAGGACGCATTTGACCGTGACGCAAATGACTAAGACGCAAATATTCAGGGACGCATTTGACCGGGACGCATTTGTCGACGGAAATGCCCTAGTACCGTTTATAGCCTAAATTAATTAGAATCGTCTTTGTCACATCGCTACCATCTATCTTGTCTTTACGAAATCCCAACCCTTAGGAGGGGGTTGGGGGGCGCTAAGGGCGCGTCTGTTACCTTCGGGGCACACCGCGTCGACTGGCTTTTTTGAGAATTAATTGGAATCGTCTTTGTCACATCGCTACAATCTATCTTGTCTTTACGAAATCCCAACCCTTAGGAGGGGGTTGGGGGGCGCTAAGGGCGTGTCCGTTACCTTAGAGGCACACCGCGTCGACTGGCTTTTTTGAGAATATTACCAAAAAAGGACGATTTCGGTCGATATCGTTATCCAACCGAAACGCCATATCTCTTTTGGGCTTATATCTCCTTAATGTATTTTTTCTCCACTGTTTCTTTCTTTCTTATTCTTCATTCATTTATTTCTCACCGTTTCTTTCTTCGTTTTTTTCTTTTCTTCTTTCCCTTTTCTTTCTTTTGCTTCATTTCTTTTTTTCCTGCCTTCTTTTTCTTCTGTTATTTCAATCTTTCTTTCCTCGTCCAATTTTCTTTCCGTCTTATTTTATTTTTTTATTTTCTAATTTCCCTTCGTTTCTTCTTTTCTTATATTGCTCCTTATTTCTCTTTCTTCTTGTTTTACTTCACTTTCTCTTCCCTTTTCTTCCTTACTTTCCTTCTTCGCCTATCTCCCTTCTATACACCCTTCTTTCATTTACTGTTTCCTTCCTTTTTATCATTGTATCTTTTCTTCTCTCTTCATGTTTTTCTTTTCTTCTTTTATTTTTCTTATCGTTCTTTTTTGTTATTTTTGTTATTTTTCTTTCCATTTTTATTCATTCTTTTACTTTTAAAAACTTATTTATTTCCTTCTTATTTTCTCTCTGTTAGTTTATGTTCCCTTCTTTTCTATTCTCTCTTTCTTTTCTTCTTTCTCTTCGTTTCTTCTTCTTTTCCTTATTGTTCTTTCTTATCCTCTTTCTGATTTCCCCTGTCTGTCCTTTTCTTTTTTACAAAGATCCATAGTTTTTAATCTCCATGCAAATCTGATTCTGTCGCTCGCCTCTCAGGTCACAGCGCGCTTTGCTTCGCCACTAATTTCAATTTGCATATTTCATCGGTCCAATCTGAATTCCACACATGATATACAGAGAAAGGGTACGCAACGAGGCTCCAACGAGGCTCCAACGAGGCTCCAAACAAGACCGCTATCACTGGTGGCAGAGGCGTACCGAATGGGGGGGTGCTGGGGTGCTTCACCCCTCCAATGCTCTTTCTGTCGTCAAATGTCTTCCCTAAGTCAGATGATTTATTAAAGACATCTAGTAAGTTTGTAGGATTTTTGAAATGTCTCTTTGAAATGGATGAGATATTTCTATACATTCGTTGGCCACGCCGAATGACTTCACCTCTTCTTGGTGTTGAATTCAAAGTAGCATCCGTTCTTCTCACGTCAACGAAACATAGAAATATTGTTCTTGAATTTTAATTTAATTTGAACATTTTCCCAAGCTGACAAAAACAAAAGTTTTTATGAATTTTATTTATTGCCTTTATAATGTGAACATCTCACTATTAATTAAAAAATGTCGAGGAGACAAATCGAACGACACATGGTTCAGTGACGGCAATAAATAAAATTAATAACAACTTTTGTTTTTGTTAATTCTTTGCTATGTAACTTGGTTCAGTGAAATGAAAGTAATATTCATTCAAAAAACATCAAATTATATAATATAATTTCAGATAGGTTTTTCATTAGTCTCTACCAACAGCTAACGTTCATGATTTTAAAGTATGGAAACCAACTAGAAACTCAATTATTACAGAACTCCAAAGCTTGACATATGGGAATTATCCATTTAAATACGTCCAGTTATATTTTGCCTCAAATCGATGAATAACGCATGCTAGAAAATCATATGTGCTTAACCAATGATGCCAATTAGTAATCAAAGAACTCAATTTAGTAGCAATATATTTCAATCAAGGCATCATTTGAATCCATCAGAAAGACACAAATAATCTTTAAAACATAATAAGTATGATCATGGTGTATTTATCTGTGATAAAGTAAGTATAATACAAAAAGTAAATTATGTAATGTTGATGCAAACCATCGATGCATCAATGGGAAATTTGATGCTGTTCGTCGGTTGAAAGCTTCTCGATGTTGGGTATCGGTTTTGTTAATGCCAAGAGCAAGACATTGTCTAGATGGGCATCAGTCAATCTTCCCAAGTGGTTCTTAGAACATAACTGCTCACATTGATAAGTACTGCAAAACAATGTTACCATCTCTGCTTGCATGGTCCACCAAGTTAGGACACCTTCCCACTATGTTGAATATAGTTTCTATAAATGTCAAGCACTGACACATTTTCAGAATTAAATTTCGAAGTCAATAAGTCATCATACTGCATATCAGTCAATTCCATTTGAGAATATTCTGGTGCAGTGTCCACTTTGACATCGAATGGAGTGGCAAACAGCTTGAACTCATTTGCATGCAAATGAAAACCAGCAGAACGAGATGAAAACTCTCTTCTCAATTATTGCACCAGATTCACGAAAATGTCTGGTTCTTGTTCTTTACATTTTTGAAATGTGGGAAAATGCGCAACATCTCCTTTTTGAAGCTGGCATTCCACAATTGCAGCTTTCTTTCAAATGCCACAACATGACCGAACAGCTCATGTACCAGATATTGGGGGAATATTGCCACCTCTTCATGCAATGCAAATACCCTTCCCATCATTGACCCACAGTTAAGCCAGCATATATAGCAGAAATAAGACAGGTCTCCATATTCAGTCTCCGTATCCAATAAAAACTGAAATTAATGGTGATTTAATCCACGAGATAGGATCAGATTCACTGCCTTCACAGCGCTGTCCATAACATGTTTTAATTTCAAAGACTTGGCACATAAAGCCTCCTGGTGGATAATCCTTTTGAAAGACACGACATGACCATACATCTCAAATTAATCAAATGAGATGTAATATCCACAAGAAATGTCAAGTTTGCAATCCAATCAGGAACACGAAAATGTGAAGAATCCTCATGTGTGCTTTGAGGAAATATAGTGATTTAATCCACGCGGTAGAAACATATTCACTGTCTTCACAGCGATGTCCATAACATGTTTTAATTTCAAAGACTTACGATTGATAATGCAATGAATCTTAAACAGTTTTTGTGTGATTCCTAGTTATTCCATTTTTCACTTGCAGCAATGCGATCATGCCTTTTTTCAGGTCCACCATTGCTGGTGCTCCATCAGTTGTGATACCAATTAGCTTTGATATATCAACCTTCATTTCTGACATCATTTTCAACAAAGCCTTAGAAATGTGCGCTCCAGCAACCGTGTCCTTCATGGGAATTAACTGAACGGAACACACACTACATACATTTGGAATGTTGAAGTCAATCCTCGCACAAACACTGCAAATTGAGCATTATCTCTCAAGTTTGTGCTCTCGTGAACTGCAATTGAAAAATATTGCATTTCGTTGCAGGCATCGCTTAAAGAACTTTTTTTTTTACATCTGCTGACATTTCTTCAACACGCCGGTGGATCGTTCTTGCAGACAAGCTGATAGATTCAAATGAAGATATAATAAGGAGTAGATGTTCAGATTTCAATATCCACCACTACCAGTAAACATTCTTTGATAAACTCTCCATCTGTAAAAGGCTTCATTTCTTTTCTTCAGTGCGTTTTGAGACTTCATAGCTGGCACGAGTATTTCCTTCATTTTCACTGCTTTTCTTGTCAAAGAATGATGTTTGTTTTCCGAAATTAGTTTTCAGTCACTCAACTTCCATTTTCCTTGCTTGGCCGTTAACCTGTCCATTATAGCGGGTCTCGTAATGTCGGCTGAAATTTGTCACCTTTTTCACAGGAACGTTTACTAGGCAAATGAGACAAACTGGTTTCCCAAATATGCTGAATGAAGAAATAATCCAGTGTCCAATTGTCTTGGAAATTTCGACATACTACGTCTACCTTCCTGCGTTTTTTTATTCATTGCCATTGTAATCTTTTTCTTCAATAATGTCAGTTATTCAAAACGTACCGTAGCACATGTATATGTTCGCTTCATATGTCGCATGGCCAGAGTGAACTGTCCCTGGTGGACGTAGACAAAGGGTGATTAGTCCCAAAGATTCCTTGCAAATCTCTTATCTATCCACTGCAGAACGAAATGGAACTTGTCGCCAGTCTAACACGATCCATCAGAGCTTCTTTTTATATGATCAGCCTATTAAGGTCAGTGACTGGACATAGCCGTTAAATTAGGTCACGGTCTGCAGTTGGTGAAATATGTTGGTCTTGAACTAAACGGAACATGGCCAGTGTAACGTGAACCATCAATGTAGTCGCGTGAAACATCCAGAATTAGGGGAAATCGTTCCCGAGCTAAATACCAATATTTGCTTGCGGGCCCCGTCAAGATCAAATCCAGTCTCTGTTTTCATTTCAATACTATGATCGACGGAGAGTAAACAATCACTTTTTTAGGGAAGATATTTATTTCGATGTATCTACCCTGACATACTCTGTACTTTCTTTATCTGATTGATACAAACTTACATTTTAAAACTTAACGTCTTTACTTTGCTTAAACAGCGACAACAATAAAATCTGACTTGATCGTTTGGTTTAATCTCGGCTATAAAAAGTGGCTAGGAAATAGCTATTTCTCCGCGCGATTAAAATGCCGGCTACAAAAGTGCCGTAACCCGGCCGGGGGTTGCCGACCCTTGGTCTAAATTATACGGCTGTCGTTCCATCTAAGTGAAGATATCAGGTACCATTAACTGTTTTAACGCCTCAATTAATACTGGTTAGCGCTACTACGAATCGTCTTCATCACATAGCTACAATCTATCTTTACGAAATCCCAAACCATGGGAGGGTGTTCGGGGGCTTAGGAGCACACCGCTTCGACTGGCTTTTTTGAGAATATTACCATAAAACGACAACTTCGGTTGACATCGCTATCCAATCGAAATGCCATATTTCTTTTGGGCTTATATCTCCCTAATGTATTCTTTATCTTTCTTTCAAGTTCTCAAATCAGCAGGAACTATGTCCGAGACTACTCGTTTGGGGCTTATCTAATCCTCTTTGAAAGATCCTTAGAATCAGCATGCGGAATGTCCAGGGCTTTATCTACAATGGCGACAACAGGTCTACAATTAACCCCATCTGATTAAAGCCTGTTTTGGGCCATGGAAACAAAATTCTATTTACTAAAATTGAACCCAAAGGAGAATGTATCTGATGAAAATGTCTTTTTCTTTTAAAGATTTGATAAGGGAATTCTCGCCCGTTACATTAAAAACCGTGAACCAAACCTCTCAGTTTTTAAGTCGGTCTGGCTGGTTGGCTGGCTGGCTATGTATGTATCACGCGTACAGGCCGCACCAATGGAGCTAGAGGGCTGAACATCTACTCTAAATAGGTTTTAGTGGGATGGTGGTTCAATTTGCAATGTAAGTCTATGCTAAGTTGATCCCTTAGTTTTGTCCAGCAGCATTCTATGTTGGGGGTGACCAATTCTTTAATTGATCATCCCCAACATAGCATGCTGCCAAAAGACGTGGGTTACGTGACGGTTTCTATTGAGTGACTAACCAGACCAGTTTCTTTCTCTGTCTTTCTTTTTCTCTATCTTTTGATTCTTTGTAATTCTTTCCTTTCGTCTCTTTTTTCCTTCTCTACTTTTATCTTTCGTTTCTTTCTTTCTTACATTTTTCCTTCCCTTTTTCTTTCTTTCGTATTCTTCATTATTTATTTCTCACCGTTTCTTTCCTTCTTTTCTCCATTCTTTCTTTTCCTTCATATCCTTTTTTTCCTTCTTTCTCTTTTTTTTTTTTTACTTCTTCTCTTATTTCAATGTTTCTTTCCTCCCTCGTCCAATTTTCTTTTCGTCTTTCTTTCTTTCTTTGTTGTTATTTTCACATTTCTCTTTTCTTCCTTCTTTTAGTATTTCCCTTCATTTCTTCTTCGTTTCTTCGTTTCTTTTTTCTGTTTGTTATTTATTGTTTTACTTTTCTTTTTCTTTTCTTTCCTCTCTTTCTACTTCTATCTTTCTTCTTCTTCCTTCCTTCATTTTCTGTTTCCTTCGTTCCTTTTTATCATTGTCTCTTTTGTTCTTTCTAGTTTTATTTTTATTTTTGTTATTGTTCTTACTTTTCTTCTTTCTTTTTCTTTCCATTTTTATTCATTCTTTTACTTTATAAAACATTTTCTTTCCTTCTTATTTTCTCTGTTATTTTGTATTCCCTTCTGTTCTATCCCCTCTTTCCTTCTTTCTTTTCTTCTTTCTCTTCGTTTCTTTTCTTTCTATTTTCCTTATTGCTCTTTCTTTTCCTCTTTCTAATTTCCATTGTCCTTTGTTGGACAAAGATCCCAAATTCTTCATCATCATGCAAATCTGATTCTGTCGCTCGCCTCTCAGGGCGCTTCGCATCGCCACTAATTTCAATTTGCATATTTCATCAGTCCAATCTGGATTCCACACATGATATACAGAGTAAAGGCCCACGCAACGACTCCAACGAGGCTCCAAACAAGTCCTATATCACTGGTAGAAATGGCAGGGGCGGGCCGAATTCACCACCCCAATGCTCTTTTTATCGGCAGATGTCTTCCCCAATTAAGATAATTCATTAAAGAAACGTAGTAAATTTGTAGGATCTTTAAAATGGATGAGATGTTTGTATTCATTCGTTGGCCATGTCGAATTGCTTCACCTCTTCTTGATGTGCAATTCAAAATTCAAATTACCTGCCACTTTGACGGCTAATTAGCGAACTGTACTCCCGCCCAATACAAATTATTAGGTCCTACCCGGAGCAGTGGCGCTGTAATTCATTGTTGTTTCAGGGTGTCACGACGCAGTATGCTCTCAAGCATGTGCGCATATCGTGGTATATCGACGAGCAAATTTACACGCGAGACGCGAAAAAAGGATTAAAATGCCATCAAATACAATGTTTCGTACAGAATAAACAAACTGGGTAACAAAAGAGACAAACTCAGGGAATTTTAATGGGCAATAATTGTAGTTTTATCAACGTTCTACTGTAAAATAATTCAGGCAGGAATAATTTTGCAAGCAAGCAGGGTTAGATGAATGTGTAGTAAACCAATCAAATGCCCTTCCACAGGGATTTTGAAATCTTTCGTCAATGATTCGCCGAACCGTTAAACAAAGAGTTTGATTCTTTTTTGCGGTATAATACGTTAGACAGGGCAGCGCCAGTCGGCAAGAAATCATGACCAAAGGCAGACCTGGTTTTGACTTCCCCCGGACATGGGGAGGTAGAGAGAGAGAGAGAGAGAGAGAGAGAGAGAGAGAGAGAGAGAGGGGGTGGTTAGACGTTAAAGTAGAAGGGATGCAGACAGCCAATAGCTATGATAGTGGGTGGCGTAGATTACATTGATAGTTATTGATAGTATTTCTTTTATTCAAGGAAAATTAGCATTTTGTTGAAGTGTTGGGATTCGACCCTTCGTTGCATCCAATACGCGATTCCAGAAATAAATGAATCAATTTTAGCAGATAACAGATAGACTGTTGTTTTATTTTCTCTCAAGACGGAGAAGTTCTGTTTAATTTACATTTTCACCTCGGGTCTCTACCCGGAAGATATGATATATTTCCTGTATTTTATATGTATCTCTCTCCTCTCTGGGGCATTTTTGGGCCATGAACCTGCCTGCCCGCCGACTTCGATGCGTCATCGCCTTTCCTGGGACTGAAAGCTAAAACATGCGCATGGTGTGTATCCATTATGCCACACTACTGTCATTTTTAACTCTTAGATTCATAGACCAATTGTAACCGCTGTGGAACTCTTCAATGAAGTAGTTTTTGGATTTCCTAGAATGAATTTAAGAGTTAAGGTCACTACTGATGTGGTTTTTGCCAGAGTTTTGAGATGAGATGATTCAATTATTATCATCATAATCAGCAACTTTTAACATTCATCGTTGGACATAGACCTTCCCGAAGATTCGCCTGAAAATCATGCGAACCATGGGGAGTGTCAGTCCATACACTGCCGCGCTGGAAGGGATTTAAATTTCCATATATTATTCGGACTAGTGTCATCATCTTTGTTGTTAATATCATTCCATCGGTCTTCCGTGTGCTTCTTTTAAGACGAAGTACAATACACGACCCCCGTTATAACGCATTCGTTATAGCACGGTTCGCGTTATAACGGGAATGAAATGTGGACTCCAAAATATTAATCTAGCTCCAAATAGCTAGATTTAGCTCCATAGCTAAACTGATCGCAGCTCGGTTATAACGCGTTTGACCATTTGGACCCCAACTTGTGCTTTATAACAGGGGACGCATGTATATGCATAAGAAAAGCCGGAGAATATGTCGGACGAGGCGTTGTGTTAATAACAACAAGGATGAAGACAGTCGTCCAAATTCTATGTGGAATTGCAGTAGAGAAATTCTAAAGACCGGATACAAAATATAGATAAAGAAGACCGAACAACGTATCGGCTGAATCGTTGGTTTAATAACAATCCGAATGTTGTACGTAGAGTAGTCTTCTTTCTCACGTCACTGTCACGTCACTGTCACCAAAACTGTCAAAATAGGTTTCTTCAGTTTTCAAGTCGGTCCGGCTGGCAGGTTGGCTACGCATGTATTACGCGTACAAACCACACCAATGGAGCTAGAGGGCTGAACATTTGTGCATTTACTTCTTATCATGTTTTTTGTTTTTTTGAAAATTACCCCTAAATAGGTTGTGTTCAATTTGCCATGTAAGTTTATGCTAAATTTATCCCTTGATTGTGCCCGCTTGTTTTTTGAAAATTTGAAAAAAAGTGAGAAAAGTAACTAATTCATTCGTCACCCATTTCTTTAATTGATCACCCCAACACTGTTTGCTGCCAAAAGTTGTTGTTAACATGACGGTTTCTATTGAGTGACTAAGCAGAACTGTTTTTTCTTTCATTTTCTGCAATCACTGTTCCCTTGCCAAAAAAGCGATTTCAGATTAAAAACACAAAAACTTGTTTAATAAATGATGTTATTGTAAGGAATGTTTCCAGGAATGATAGACGAAACTCCTGGTATACAAATTAATTTTATCTGATGTTTACAATCGTAGATTGACTGTAGAATGCCCGCTGGTGACCTCCAATGTTAGTCGATGTTTATTGATTCTTCATGCGAAATATCAGGTCAATCGGCTTCGTAGTTTTACCGGAGAAGAGGCACGGACAAACAAACAAACAAACAAACAAACAAACGAACACGTCAGCATGCCATGTTGGGGGTGATCAATTACAAACATTTGGAAAACGTGGTATTCAATAAATCAGTTACTTCTCTCACCTATTGTTGGATCACTAAAAAGAACAAGCGTGACCGCTACCAGACACAAACTGAGGGACCAATTCAGCATAAAATTACATTGTAAATTGACACCCACCTAAAAACATATTTTCGGGGGAATTTGAAAAAAAACCCAAAAGAAGTAGTAAATGTTTAAATTTTCAGCCCTCTAGCTCATTTGTTGTGGCCTGTACGCACAACACATACGTGGCTAGCCAGCCAGACCAACTTAAAAACTGAAGACACCTATGT
>VCCN01000410.1:185817-197325 GCA_006491835.1 Architeuthis dux
TCAATTAAAGTCTGTGTGACACCAGTGTCACAGTGGGTTCTTATTGGTTAAGATGAAGGAAATGGCTAGTCAAATTTAATTAAAACAATGTACATGAATTGTTTATTTTACAAACAATGTGTTTTTCTACATTGTCAATGTTAATATCAAAGTGGAAGTTATATCAGCTGCTAATATTGCTTTTCTACTGTGATATTTGACCATACTTCTTATAGTTTGCTTTCTATATCATCTAGCTGAATGAATTATTCTTGTGGTATCCACCTATTACATGAAATTAATTATTTTGAAATGATTGCATATAAATTGGAACGTTTTAAATAATCACATTTGTATATTCCAGCATAGATGAAATTGTATATAACGATAAGATCATAGTTGTGTGATCTTCCGGATAAACGTTAGGCGTATGTTGGACCGAAGTTTGATGGCTCCAGGACTATTAGTTTAATAATTGCTATCATTCCGAGCGTGCTCGGGTCTACGGTTTGGCTATGCGATAAATGAGGTCGAAAGAATGAGATGCACCCACGACGACGAAGACGACGATCAAAAGATATACACTTTTGTAGATTGAGATCGCAGTTTTGTTTCAATCAGCAGCATAATTTTTGTAGACCAATCAACACTTTGTGTACGTAAACTTTCAAGTCTCACTCGTTGTTGATAATGGGGATCTGATGAGATTGTTCTGCCTTATTCTAAAAACCCGTAAAAGATGAAACCTAGAAAATTCCACCGACTGATCACCAAGACATTGCATGAGTGTAGTGTAGTTTAGTTTAGAATCTGACCTAAAGATGCACTCGTGTAAGGTCCTGGTGAGCAATATAGGGGAGACCGGGGCAAGTTGGGCACAGCGGCAGCTTTAATTTTTGTTTCCACTACTTGATGGCGCCACTGTTAGCCTCATTTTGAGCAGAAAGATTTCGGCCATTTTTCTACTAAGTTTGAGTCATGTGTATTGTAAGTACGAAAGGTTTTGCATGAAAAATGTTTTTTCATCCTGGTCAGTAACTTTTTCACTTTGACAGACGTGTGCCTAGTTCATGCTGTATTGTGTGGTTGGTGATAAGGTAGTCAATGTTTATGAGAAGTGGCAATAAACAGAATATACAATACATTTCAAGCAGCTTCTGTCAGAACCTTTTTCTTAGAATAGAATGTAAAGAAAACTATGTGTTTGGGGCTGGTTGGTACATTGTAAGTGGGGCTACTGTGTACGCTGTAATTGTATGCATTTGAGGCAGAGAACAAACAAAAAGCCTGCAAAATAACAAAACGAACTTCAAATAAGTCATTGGTGTCGTCATTCTTTTCTTATTGTTCTTTTTTTCAATCTTCCACCTTATTAAAATGCATCATTGGGGTCCACTCACATATAATTCCACTTGTGATACCAGGTGGTCGTTATATTCCTAAAATCTTACTTTTTACTCAAATACATTTTTCTGTCTGGATTAAAATGTTATATTTCTCAAATATAACAATATATTGATCGCATCTGTACCTACTAGCAAGAGCACTATCTTTCCCAATCAGATTGTACCAACTATCCCCACTGGTGGGGTAGGTTTGTACACTTTTTCCCGAATATTTAAATAATGGTATAATAAACTTGACACGTGTTTCAGATTTAAACGACCCATCCGCAGGAAGTCTATTTTCCATTGTAACTTGTGGCCTTATTTGCGTTTGTATTAATTAATTTCACCTGAAGTTACAGTCATCTAAGTGAAAAATGTACCAACTAGCCCCGGTCTCCCTACTAGGTTTCATGTATTCAGATGTCTTCAACGTGGGCGGTACAGACCACTGGTGGGAGATTTGCGATTCTAAGTAGGCGGTAGTTTGTTTTGAAGAAGATATCTACGTTTGTTTCTGAGTATAATAAAATCAAATACAAAGGGTTTAATTAGCAAGAATCAGCCACAATTCTCTCATTAAAGGTAATTATTATTTAAATATTTTTTTATATAAATTCGTGATTTCATTTTATATATTTAGGTAGGCTAAAATGTATTAACTCTCAAAATATCTCAATATGGCATTGCTACAGCTCTATGGTCATACAGGCAATTACACACTTATTTTATTACTAATTTTATCGGTTATATTTGTACAAAATGTTATGCTGTAAAGATATTTTCAAATGTTATGGTAGGTGGGCGGTAGCATGTTTTAGTATATTCAACATATGTCAAAGTGGGCGGTGATGATGAAATAAGTTTTTCGTCAATGATTCCCAGATATTTTAAGCAGTGAATAACATAATTAATTTCACACTGAACCGTTGTCATTTCACAAATATTTATTTTTTACATTTGGTCGGTCGTTAACCGGTAATTCTTTGGAATAGGTACATTAAAACGTTTTTGCTATATTATACAATGGGGGTAATCAAGATAGACGCTATACATGATTAGATGCTGCTGTTAAACTATTACCGTAAGGAACAAATGAAAGCAGAAAACTCTGAACATCTGTATTTTATTAAATTTAACTAGAAAGGATATCATTTAGGGTTAGTGTTGGGGTTAGTGTTTAGGGTTAGTGTTAGTGTTAGGGTTAATGTTGGGGTTAGTGTTTAGGGTTAGTGTTAGTGTTAGGGTTAATGTTGGGGTTAGTGTCTAGGGTTAGTGTTAAGGTTGGGGCTTCAATTGACATAAACAGTTTTCTTTTCATATGTGTAAGTCTAAAATGAATAAACATTTGAAATTAATAATAAAAAATGATTGAATAGTTTTCCTTTGTCATTTCTGACACTGTTTCTCCACAGAAACCCGTGTAAATACGAAGTGTGCATATTGTCTGCGTAATTTACGCTTTACTCATAGGCATGCTCGGGTATCGTCCTGGGAGAAGTTGCGCAGGATATCTTGGCCAGCTGGTCGAGAGGTGATCACCATTAGCATGCTCGGGATTCGTTCGGAGAAGCTTTTGACCACTGACCAGCTTATCACGGTCCTCGTGGCATTTGTCTCAGTGACAGGGATTTAGGATTACCCCCCCCCTCAAGTCTCTAGTCACGGGAACATGGGATCTCCCTACCCCGTTACTGAATTCGGCACTAAATGACCCACCAAGGGTCGATGTGCCGTTAAACAAAACAACCAATCGCATCCACACGTTTTCTATTCTATTCTATTTGTATTATGTACAGGCTACAGTGTCTATCCTGGTTAGCTCCCCTGTATAATATAGCAAACACGTTTTAATGTACCTATTCCAAACCATTACCCGTTATCCCATCTCCAAAAAGGTGACATTACTTTGGAAACCGTCACGTGACCAACGTCTTTTGGCAGCATGCCGTGTTGGGGGTGATCAAGTAAAGAAAATAGGAAACATGAATAAATCTCTTCTCGCGCCTGTTGTTGGTCGGTGATCTGTAAAGAAGTCCAAATTTTTAAAAAAACAAACAAAATAAACAAGCGTGAACGCTGCTGGACACAAACTAAGGGATACTTTAGCATAAACGTACATTGTAAATTGACCCACACACTAAAAAAACTTGGGGGGATATTAAAAAAAAACCTCTAGATATAATAAGAAATAAATGTTAAATTGTCAGCCCTCTAGCTCCATTGGGCGCGACACATACATAGTAGGTAGCCAACCAGCCAGCTTAAAAACGAAGAAACCTATGTTGACAGTTTTTTGTGACAGTTTTGGTTGACGGTTTCTAATAACAACTCCATGGTCCTTTGGACGTAGTTATTAGGCACTCCCACGCAGACGAATAAGGAAGGAGGCCTTTTTTAAACACATTGTGGGAACCCACTATGTTTGTCTGGGGACCTCAGAACGGTATTTGTTCTTCACAAATTTTGAAATCTTCTCTGATCATAGTTTTTTCCCTCACTTTTTAAAAACCATATCTGTGAATTCCTTTCTCAAAAATGTCATTTTCAAATGAAAGCAGAAAACTTGACCATTTAAAATTGTATTTGATTAAATTTAACTACAAAGTATATGTTAAGTTTAAGTTTAGTGCAGTCATGGGTAAACTGCGGCCCTTTTGTCTTTCTTAATGGCACGCTTAATTTCACGAGGAAAATAACGTTTTATTAAAATGTTGTTTGTTTAGTTTCGTTTCGTTTCTCGCTCGTTCACTCACGCTTTCGATTGAGGTTTGGTGAGCTGGTGTCAAACGGCTATAACTATTAAATGCTAGAGTAATCACCATCATTTATTAATGCCTGTTGCATTGTGGGTAAACCCTTTAGAAAAATAAAATAAATACGCCATAAGCAGTGTGCCTTTTGTGATGTCCCCTAACAGCTAATCTACAGCCATCCAAACATTCAGGAGTCTTGGCATCACTACTCAGAACAACAATACATCAACCAATGAAAATTGAGAAGTTAATTGCTCAATTTCTGTTTCCACCATTTATAGACGACTTGTCGCGACAATTTTGAGAAGTCGGCGATTGTATTCACACGTGCACATACGCAACGTTGCCAGGCAGGATTGAGAGAAGTTTACTTTCAAAGAATGGGTGTGTAAAGTGCTGTGTTCTTTAAAAGATTATTTTAATTCTTGATAAGCACAACTCATGGTTAAGTGGACAAATGATCACTTCTTTGTTGAAGTAAAAAAAGAAAAGAGACCAAGGTGTCTAATATGTTATGAATCTCTCTCTGAATTTAAAGAATTTAACGTTAAGCGTCATTACACAACTAGACATTCCATATTTGATAGATTTAGAGGAGATATTAGAAAACTTAAAATTGAAACACTAAAGAAACGGGTCGATAGCCTAAATACGCTCTTTTCTAAAAGGCAGTCAGAGCTCAGAGAAAGTGTGCTTGCAAGCTATGTTGTTAGCGAAAAAGGATTCGGGTGTTTCTTTGTAAAAAATATTCTGACGGTGAAATTGTGAAAGAATGCTTTTAGGCAAACTGCTGAACTTCTGTGTCCGTAACAGATAAAACTGTTTGAAAAGATTAGCTTGTCTCGCAGAACAATAACGAGACGGGTTGAATAAATTGCAGCCGATATCGAGGGTCGCTAGCAGAAAAAATCATTAGAATCTAATTAATGTTCACTGGCTATCGTCGAAAGTACCGATGTATCAGAGTCAGCTCAACTTGCAATTTTCATACGTGGTGTTGATAAAGCCTTTAATATCACTGAAGAAATACCTTGTGTTCAAACAATGAAAGATACCGTTACAGGAAATAATATCAATGAAGACGTAAAGAAAACAATACGAAAGTTGAATCTCTCCTTTGAAAGGCTCGCCAGTGACCCAACAGACGTGGATCTAAGATAGGCTTTCTTTCTAAATTAAAATCAGAATTAGCTTCTTTAAATTTAGAAAACAATGACTTTGCAACATTTTATTGCACAATTCATCAAGAGAATGTATGTGCCAAGTCGATAAAATTCGAAAATGTTATGCGTGTCGTTGTTTCAAGCATCAATTTCATAAAATCCCATCGCCAGTTTAAAGACATTTTAGAAAAGCTTGAATCTGTTTATGACGATCTGGTATACTATTATGCAGCAGTTCGTTGTCTAAGAAAAGGGAAGATACTTCAACATGTGTATAGCTCCAGAGAAGGAGTATGCGCATCCTTGAAAATGAAATTTAAATCTGTCCCCGAGCTGAAGAATAATAACTTTGTGATTTTGCATTTCTTGTAGATATTACACCCATTTAAATGATCTTAACTTAAAATTGCAAGAGGAGAATCAGTTAATTCATGAAATGTATTCATATGTCCATATGTCAAAGCATTTGAAACGAATCTTCAGATTGGGGAGAACCACCTCAGGACTGACTGGTGACGCTTTCCATTTCCACACATTAGCCAATCACAAGGAGTTAAATGACTTGAAAAAAAGAACTGAGCTCCAGGTTTAATGACTTCAAAGTTAGAGAAGCCGATTCTAACCCTTTTGAAAGTCCATTTTATGCCCATGTTGAAAGAATAGCATGAAAGGAACTGCAAAGGAAATTAATCGAATTGAAGAGTGTTGAACTTCTTCGGCAAGAATTTAAAGATGAATCTTCATTGCAGTTTTATGCAACTCTTCCTTAAGATGACTGCCCCAAAACGGGCTTCTTCGGGCTTCTTCGCTAGAAGATATTCTACCATGTTTGATAGTACTTATAAATGTGAACACTTTTTTCTCGAATGAAAATCATAAAGTCAAAAACAAAGTCTAGATTGACAGATGATCATCTCGAAGACAATTTACGAGTTGCAACATCTCAGACATCTCCAAATATTGGACAACTTGTAAAAGAATGTACAACGCCAAGTTTCTCACTATAATTCGTGAAGAATATCTGTTTTATGTTATATAAATAAAAAAAATAAATAATAAATACGATGGTTCTTGTCTGAAATTTGTTAAATGGGGTGTTTGGATCATTGTATGTGGTTTAGTCTGACTATTCTCCTCGTCTACGTTGCTCATTCTTTCACAACGTTTCGACCGTTGTGTCCTAATTGTATTCCTGTAGTAGCATTGCACGATTGATAATCAGCAATATCCCATGCGGCCCGCTGCTCGGAGAAGGTTGCCCTGGTTTAGTGTTTAGTAGGACGTATCGAAAATTTAAAAATTCAGAAATTGAAAAACCGAAGGGGGTTTTATGACGTGGGGGGGGGGGGGGCAACAACGACGCCCAAGTTAAACTTAAAACAACACCGTGATGGTCGTCTTCCTTGGCGTATTTCGCACTGTTGCTACGTTTATGCTACACCTTGTGCGATCCTGAACCCGGGAACCGAACATTGCGTACATTTTGAAGTAAACAACATACAGAGTATACATACAAATGAACACCCTTTTCCATACAATTCTGACCAAAGGAATTCAAACACACCTTGACAAAAAATAGCAATAAATGTTTATAAATCCGATGTTATGTTTCCATGTTGTTCATAGATCTTTTATTCTATTTTCTACAATGTTTCCCCTATCGCCCTTTTTGCTGGTATCTTACGAAGACGAAATTCCCTAGCTTTGTCTTTGACATATCGTCATGTTTTCTTAAAAATAAATTGAGAGAAATGCACTCTCGTTGCAAGGGGCGATGGCTATTGTTACCTTTTTCACGTTAAATTAAGCACTTTTCTTCGGAATTCTTTTTCGCAGCACTATGTTCGTTTGGGAACCGTAGAACGGCGTTTTCACATTTTGTTTCACTTTTGAACATTTCAAACTGTATTTTGATACATTTAACTACAAGTTATATAAGTTAGGGTTAGAGTATAAGGCTAGTGTTTAGGGTTAATTGATAGTGTTAGTTACTTGATTTTAAAAGACATAATAATGTGAAATCCAATATAAAATATTTCAGAACGGTTTTTAATTGTGATGTTTTCGCCACAAAGGCCACCAAACTGTGCAGCCATTTCTATTTCAACTATTTAACACGAGAAAGAACACTGAAAAAGAGTGCTGAATTTAATTCGAAAACAAAATCTCCGGGCGATAATTGAATATTGCTATAAATACAACTGTATTGAATTCCTTTCATTAGGTGATAGCTATGAAGATAAGACAATGCATAAAAATCAAGAAAACGTACAGACTAATTCGTTTTGCGATGAAACGAAATTTAGAAATTCTCTTGCGATAACAGCTCGGTCAGGTAGTGCAGACATGACACCGGCTCGGTTAAGAGGTAGCATCTAACCTAATATTGGACAGTGTGATTTTCTTGGTTTGTGGCTTGTAACATTGGATTATTCCACTGGTTGGAGTTGGGGGCTAAAGTTTTGCTAAAAAAATGTTTCTTGCCCACTGTTTCAAACAATGCACTATTCCCAGTAAAGGAATTCAGTATTATTTTTCTATAAAAAAACATCTCAATCCAAATATATTCGTGTTTTTTTTTCCAACCTGGATTAACAGTAGATGAAATAAAATAAAGCAGATCAGGAAAGGGTTCGATTTTCATCGGATCGCCCAGTATAAATGGTCTGATATCAATTCATGCGACGTTAGGGTAGGATAAAGCGTCCCGTCACTCAATGGAGAATGGGGGTGGTTTTTGTTGCATGCATCAGCTTAGTTATCCTTGTAATTCTTCATTTCTACAAGTTTGTATGACCTGGGCAGGATATAAGTCCACCAAATGGATACTCCAACCTCAAGCACACTGCTGAGAGCAAAACCCCTATATCTGCCCTAATGGAGCTCATATCGACAGACGTTCTAACCCTTACACCCCCCGAGCGCACATACAAAGTTACTATACTTATATCATGAACAGTGTGAATTTCTTAGTTTGTTGTCTGTAACACTTGACTCTCACTTATGGGTAAACATGTTGCTGATAAAAGTACCTACTTCCCAACATTTGAAACTATGGACTCTTCAACTGAAACAAATTTGCTATTATTTTTGCTTAGAAAATAGTTTCATAAAAATTCAAATGTATCCGTGATTTCTTTTCACGGGTATTAACTAGTAAGGAATAATTGATAGTTACAAGTTTTCAAATTCCATTGGTAGGACACCGAATGTGACAGGTAAAGGAATGAGAACACTATAACCCTGTAGATGAAATAGAGTTGATAATTGTTTGGAATAGGTTCACCTAATATTAAACCTACCTACTAACCCTAACACTAAACCTACCTACTAACCCTAATATTAAACCTACCTACTAACCGTAACACTAAATCTACTTACTAACCCTATTGTTATGATATACTGCCACGTGAGGTCATTTCCGGGCTAACACCTGGGCGGAAGTGGAAGTGGCCCCGGTGACCTTAGGAAAGATGCATATGCGTGGGTGTAAAATAACAGGATGTTGAAACAGGAAATAACAGATCAGCGTGGGCGTTTGAAACCCCATAAAGGAAAAACACCGGACACTCTGAGAAAAATCCCAGAGACTCAGAGCCGAGAACAGAGACAAGCAGACCCCCCTAGGGCTGGGAAGGCATAAGACCAGTTCCCCTGTTGGGAACAGGCTGTCGGCTCCATTATCTCTCTCCACTCTTCATTCTCCGGCCGACAAAATGTATCTTATGAAATAAAAATATGTTCTGATATTTTTATAACAAGTTTCGAGTCTTCCTTTCCTTCCGCAAATGAGCAACCCAACGACGAGACGTCTCATGTCCGCAGAATATGTAAAAGAGGCTATACAACACAATCACCAACCCCAAGCCCAACCTTAACCCTAACACTAACCCCAACACTAACACTAATCCTTGCGCTAAAATCACTAACTTATCCGTTGTTCATAATTATATTTATCAAGATTGTGTTTGAATAAAAAAAGTGAAAAAATAAAACACTAGTTTCTTGAACTACATGAAATTGCCCGATATCAGTAGACCACTTAAAAGATGAAATGAAAATGCCGTTCTGAGGAATCTTCTCGTCTCTTTCTTTGACATTAAATTCACCATCAGCAGCAGCAGCAGCCGACTCGGCCGAGTCCGCTATCAGTAGCAGCTAAAGCGGCGGTCATTTGCAAACAGGAAAGATAATAATAACCAAAAAAAGCTCATCTCATAGAAATTCAAATATATCCTTGAATTTTTGTTCACGTAGAATAATTAGTTAATGAATAAAGAATAATATACGATTTAGATAGAATAATGCAGAATATTTTCGCGTTGTTTTTCTTTTCTTTTCTTTTGTGAGGGAGGTCAAGATTGGTTTAGGAAGAAATCCAGGAAGTTTCTGTTACAGGCCGGCGGCGGATATGTGCTATTGTCAAACATATCCTTGGGGATAATCCTGTCGAAATGTGTCGCGTCCGTGTGACAAAGAGCAATGTAATCAATATCTGGTCCGCGACCCCACAGTGGTCGAAAGTAGAACCACTGGTAGCGACGGTTAGCCACCGGGGTGAAGAGGTAGATGTCGGTCTTCAGCTGGGTGGCGGCACCGAACAGCTCTGCAGTCGTAGCCCATATCTTGTTGTGACGCATCCTTTCTAGATGGTCGTCAATGTTCTGCTCAACCTCTATGAAATGTGAGAAAAGACTTTTGTGTTTCTGCATGTAATCCACAATGGAGTGTCGCATGGAGTCGTAGTACTTTTCATTACCCATCATCTCCTTGCTGAGGGCCCGAAAGAAACAGTTGCCATCCCCGGTTATAAAATCAATCCGCCGGTTAATCCGGGACAGAATGCTCTCCAGTTTAATGTAGGTCTTGTCGCGGGGTGGACCACGGATATTCGAAATGGAAGTGAGGCTCGGTTCGTATTTGATGAGGCGTCGAAGGGAACGGCTTCGGCTACGACGTTTACGCACGGTCCTGTCTGAAGGTGTCTGGCTCCGTCGTAATCTTCTGTCAACGCGGTCCATACCACCTTGATTGCTTCCAGCGCACTCACCACTCGTCTCGCCCGGGTGGACCAGGGCACCGGTCCAGATACTGTTTTGTTGGGCAATATCGTCGATTGCCCCCTTCGCTGGTCGGTGATGATCAGCGAATTCTTTTTTTTTTCTATAAAAGAAAGCGACAAGCAACCGTCCTTTTCCTGGAAGGTACGGTTACTGAGGAGTCACGTGACTGGCCGGCGTCACAATTACGTCATTTCGGTTGTTGGAAGATATGACGTCATAAAAAGGACACACAACGGGAACAAAGAACTTCATTTTTGTTTTTCGTTTTACGTTTTTTTTTTTATTATTATTCTTTTTAAAAGTCTGAATAAGAAAAGACAAAGTAAAAATTGAAACAAGGATGAAGCGGCAATTGTTACCCTTTCCGCGTTAAATTCAAAACATAGCCGATTGTCGTCCACTGTTTAGTCACTGGAGTGGCGTGGGTATGTGCGGTCTCGCCCCGGTGGGGACAGGACGAGGAACCAAACCAATAGTATTGCAGGTTAGCGCCCAGGAGGTGAGGAGGCGGTTTTGAGGAGGACGTTGAGAATTGAGTTGGGGGGACCCTCGCATGTGGGGGGGATTGATTGATTGAACCTAGTGGGTAATTAGTCCTTCCCCACACTGCGTCAAGCCCACTCCGAGAAATGACCAGACTCGGCAGCAGAGAACGGAGACCAACTGCCGAACCTTTGTCATTAGTCGCGGTGACCGACGTGCTGGGACGATGGGATGGCATTGAGGATCTGAGAGAGTGAGTACTGAAATTACGACTTAACCAAGAATCCCTGCATCTTCTTCGTCGCTACACACTCTTCCCTACTGTTCCACGAGTCGACCATTAACCGACCGATCTACTGACCCTAGAAAATGCACCATATTGCCTGCGGTTTGACTACAGTTTTTGTCCTAACCAGTGTTGTGGTTCCTGCTTACAGATCCTATTTCTTTTTGATTCCATTTCTTTTTGCTTTCTGCCACCTGGACGCCTGTTCCCAGAGACGCTTCAACCAAAGCACCAGAACTTCTTTCGATCTTTCACAACATGGGAGTGTACGACGGCTGGTGAGGATTGACGCAATGAGGAGTCGGACGGTCGGCGTTGTGATATGCGTGTCTGTTCCCAATGAGTAGAAGGCAAACGAACAACAAAAAGATTCTCAATCAGGTACAAAGAAAA
>VCCN01000410.1:409569-420472 GCA_006491835.1 Architeuthis dux
ATCTAATGGAGGTGATATTTAAAAACAGTTATCTTGTATATGTAGCATACATATAAATATGCTGAGAATTGTTGCACATGTATTAAGCTTAACTTGGCACAAGGCCACTAGGGTAGGGCGCTCATTGAAGATCGAACACAGTACACTAGCAAACTAGTTTGCGAAACGTACTTGCTAAGCATCAATCGACTGCAGGCACTCAATACAATAGTCGTATATTTTGTCGCACTATATTCTAGGGGAGACAATTCTATTATTTTCAGTATGCAGTAATCTCCCTTGGTCACTCACACACGCACCCAGATTCACAAACTGACACATATACACATACACGCGTGTGCACACACAAGTACTCTTTTTCGCTTTTAAGACAAAAGCGAAAATAACGTTTAGTTGCAGCGAGTCGTTATAGAGGTAGCGCGCACACCCTTCCACCCTCTCTCTCTTTCTCTCTCCTACACACCAGACTCTTGTACCTCCCGCCAATCCAACCCCGACGAGTCAACCTAACATACTATCACCCCCCCCCACACACACACACACCTTTTTGGGGGTCTGGGAACGCTCAAATATTTTTTAAATGATAATAGCTTCTTCGCTTTAATGCCATTTTTCTACTTACAGAGAAACCTGTATGAACATATCTGGGGGTCCCCGTTGGCAAAAGGTTGACTATGGGTGAAACAACTTTTAGATGCTATCCTTGGACGCTTAGTATGGAGGAAGTGGTTGTTCCCAAGTTCCACTTCTCCCCCTCTCAACCATGCTGGAGGCTTCCATAGAATAAAAGTATCCAATACGTTTGGAGATCAGCACGGCTGTAGGGGATGCCCTCCCCCAGCTGGTTACGACACCTTGTATTCCCAGACGGTCACCCATTTAGGTACTGACCTGGCTCAACGTTGCTTAACTATCGGTGATCATACAAGAACCGGTGTGTCCAAAGTGATTTGGCCATAACATATATGTACGCGATGTGTATACTCTCGATCAAAAAATAATGGCATTATTTAATGACACACTCGTTCTACGGCATCATATAATAGCACACTCGTTCTAACGGCATCATTTAATGGTACACCCGTTCTAACGGCATAATTTAGTGACACACTCGTTCTAACGGCATTATATAATGCCGCGTTCTAACGGCATTATTTAATGACACACGCGTTCTAACGGCATGTTTGCTTTTATATTCTCGCAAGACTATTGTCGGGGATTAGTTTGCAGCAACATGCAGATTTAAGTGCATTATGTTTTAGCATTCTCAGACCCCAAAATAAGCTTCCTCTATGTTTCCCAGTTTTACGCTAAGTGTAACACCCTTACTAAATCACTTAGGCTCCTCTGATACCCCGGGACACATCTTGCTAACGGATGCACAAAATAAATCGAGATAAAGCACAGATGATCACCGACGCAGTTCAAAGCTATGGCGGCTTGGGTTTATTTCGTAAAAGCGAAATAGCATCAAACGATCTTGCGGGGGGTATCTCAACTTATACATTTGCATAAAGAAGCTCCAAGTTTGAATAATAGTACTCACCTTATTTGACCCGATCACCGTGGCCCAGTGGTAGAGTGCTCGCCTTCGGTTCGGTAGATCGTGGTTCAATCCATCACCGGGTTATACCAAAACACTTTAAAAAGACACGATACTCAATTTTTGTCCGCTAAGCACTCAGCACAAGGGCAGGGATTGAGGAACCTCTCCCCAAGAATAAGGGATTACCCCCAAATCACGTTCGATATACCGGTTCTCGTAAGATCACAGAAGTTAAGCACCGTTGAACCTGATCAGTATCTAGATTGTTGACCATTGGGTAATACCAGGTGCTCTAAGCAGAACGAAGCTTCGACAGGCCTGTCAAGCTGGAAGTAGGTCTTACTTACAATTGCCCGTATGTACCTAACCACGCGGCACCTTCGATGAGAGTATACGCGGAGGACGATGATATATACATATATACATACATACGTATTTGCCATTATGGCAGACGCATATTTAAATACAATTTTTAAAAACTAGCAAGTATTACATTGCTTCCAAAGCGCTGATATTATGGTTAGGAAGCTGTCTACTGAAGCCCAAAATGGACATCTATGGGGCTTCGATGTTGCAGTGAGCAGTGGTTCCTCAAACACCCCTATAAACCATGTCTTTCAGGCCGATAAATACGATATATTTGGGATACAGTTACATACATTTTGAATACAATGTTAATTAAAGTACTTATCTTTTGAATAAAGGCATATTTTGAATATATGTCCATATACAGGTCTAGGTAAATATGTATGAGCCATGGTATCTTATGTTGTGCAGTGCGTATATTTCACATCAACTTATATTGCTCGAGATACCACCAGAACGTAACCCGGACACACGTCGGAGCAGAGCTCTGTAAATCGGGAAACGGTAATTCCACAGCGTAAATAATTCCACGGCGGAAATAATTCCACGGCGGAAATAATTCCACGGCGGAAATAACTTCTAGTGAAATGAAATGCAACAGTATATTGCTTTATAAAACCACTTTATCAAATGTCAAATTTCTATTTATAAACATTGTAAAATAATATTTTCATGAATAAATAGCGAAAATTATGCAAAAGGTTTATTGATGCCGCTTAACGCATTATTTATTTAAATTTTAAATCTATATTGTAATAGAATGTTAATAGATTTATTCAGGGGCGGATCCAGGGGTTCTTCCAGTGTCTTCAGAATTTTTCCGAACATTTTTTATTTATAAAGTTTTCTGAGCGTGTTCCGAGTTTTAAATCTTTTCGTCTCAACACATGACAACATTCAAGAAACTCATAATATTTCCGAAAACTTGTCTTTATACTCTTTTCTGAGCGTATTCTGAATTTTAAATCTTTTTGTCTCAACACATGACAACTTCAAGACCCTCAGAATTTTACCGAAAATGTTTATTTATACAGTTTTCTGAGTGTCCTCCGGGGTTTAAAGTTTTTCGTCTGAACACATAACAACCTTCAAGACCCTCAGAAATTTCCCGAAAATGTTTATTTATACTGTTTTCTGGGCGTCTTCCGTATTTTAAATCTTTCCGTCTCAACTCATCCTTAGAATCTTTCCGAAAATCTTTATTATTTATTCTTAATTTCTGTAGCTGATATGCCTTGAAACGCAGTTTTAGCCAATCTTGGATACATAAATTTCAAAATCAGACACCCCTAAAAGCACTCCCACCCACAATTTTGGAAGATGGTCCACTCAACAGGTTGGATCCGCCCCTGTTATCATATATACATATGTATAGGATACCTATATAAAGCCTCTTTGGCTTTACTTTTTTGTTTTAAATTTAGGTAAATTCTATTTTTCTATAGAAAATTAGATTTGTGGAATTATTACGGCTGTGGATTTATTTCCTGGATCCTGTAAATTTACGTTGATCTTCTTGCGATTTCGCGCATGCGTCTAACGTAGACGACATATCCGGGAGTTACATACCTTGGAATCCTGGGATGTTCAGAAACAAGGAGCGTAAACCGCTTTAAATAAAAAATAAATTGGGACATTCATTGACAAATCTCCAGAAAGAAAAGATTGAACAAACGCAATCACAGACAGGTTTCAGTCTATAATTTCTTGAAAGAAACAACTAGAAAAGAACTGACAAAAATACGAAGAAAGAAAATAAATCAACGTTTTTGTGTCTTGTTAATAAATTAAAAAATGTTGTCCCTGCTTTTAAAAAATTCTTGGGACTTGTGTCATTAGTTTGGGGCAGTATTCTCTTTTCTTTTTTTTTTGTCTCATTTTGAGGAATTTTGTTCTTTTCCCCTAATAAATTACCATTTGCCTGGTATGCAATTTTTCCTTTTTCTTTCTTTCTTTTTTTTTTTGTTTTGTTTGTCTTTTGGTATACTTTTTTTTTCTTTTTCTTTTTTTTTTTGTTCATTCAGTCATTTGGGAAGATTTTATTAATAAACAAAAGAAAGTATTCAAAGTTCTCATCTTTTGCCTTGTTTTCACAATGTCCATCCTCTTTGGAGATTTTAATAATTTTTGTAAGATTTAATGATAAAGAACAAAGTAAAAAAAAACGGGAAACCATTGCAGTCCCTTAATTTATATTTAAAATCATAGAAAATGTGTTTCTCTAATTAGAGAATATAGTTACCGTCTTTTCTGTCGTACAAGACGTATTTTTCACAAAGGTATTTCTAGACGATTATCAGCTCAGCTCCATACCCTAGCTGTACAGATCGATACTTCGATGTTCAGTCTCCCATCCATAATACCAGTACATTCAATGCAGTTCATAACGGAATATTTAAGAGTAAAAGTGCGTATTTTTTGCCGACGAACAGGGTGAAGTTCTCTGAGTACATGAACTATAATTAACATTCTCGGTGTGTACGGGGGCTGTCCAGAATGAAACCGAACTTTTAAAGCAATGCACCAATGAAACGTTTTAGAGAGCTCACTACTTATTTGTTGTGTAGCAGTGACTTTGACCATCTGTATGAATATAACTGCATCACGCCACGTTGGTTAGTACTTGAGCTACACATGCTAGAATGAATGTGTGGCTAGCGCGGTTTTCGTTTTTTTTCTTTCTAAATCAACGGGCGGCGATCACATTGAGAAACTGCATTCTGTGATCCGTCGCCTGGCTCTTACAGATTCTTACCTCTTCAAAAACTCCATGACAGTCAGCGACGATTTCCACGGATCACAGAATGCAGTTTAATTTCATTTTATTATCCTAGTTTTATAAGTATATTTTGAAATTTATATTTTATTAAACTCCCAGTTTTATAAATATATTAGAAAAACAAGACACTTATCTATAAGCATTTACCTAAAACTAAAATACATGTATACGTGTATGTGACACTACGATAACAGGATTATTTTGAAAAATTAAAATTTCGACACTAAAAAGGTTTGCCATCAATGGCCTAGATACTTGCAAATCAGCGAAAATAATTTCCTGAATAGATGCTAGCCGATGACAAGGTTGATAACGGTTGCAGCAGCTTTTTAGTGGTACTGTTGCCTGGCTGGTGATTTATGGGAAAGTGGTTTTCCCGGGTGCTCATTCATCCAATCTCTTCTCCGTCATTTATCGTGGCATACCAGTGACAAGACATTTTTTTATCAAGATATGTGGCGATGGGACAGAATGCCGGGATGTGAATTCATATCATTTACAAGAGTGGTGACATAAGGTCTACCAGGCGAACTCCCTTTCTGAAAACAAACCGCAGAGCAAGAGACGAAGAGACGAAGCGGCACCGTAAAACGAGACCCCCCACTGGTTGCCAGACCTTCCCCTGCATCCGATGCGAGAAAGCCGGCAACAGAGGTGGAAAACCCACCAAAATCCTCGTTCGTGATGCCAAGCCATGATGATGAGTGCTAACTGAACATAAGCTGCCGCAGCTGAATGCCGATTTTGTTCTCTGTACTGATAACCGTTACGTTACTTCGCACCTCCCCTGGATATATAGAAAGATTGTTAGAAGATGAAGCCCCAGATGGAATGATAATGCTGGAGAGTGTCTTCTCCTCGGGGCCTCTGATAAATGGGAAGCTCAATTAAGATTGACAGGAGAAAGATAAGGTAACACAATTTATTAGAGCAGACAAGTCCAACGAGGACAGTTTGTAACCTACATTTCTCCTTATTGTTTGCCACAGTTTAGTTTTGTGTTTTAAAAATAAGAGTTCTCGTTCAAAGAATGAATGTAAGATATTTTTCTATACATCGTGTTTGCTTTGTTGTGCTAGCGGAGGTATAAGACGGGTTACAACCGCGGCTTCACTGCTTGTTTTTTTTCGTCCATGGCCCTTTTTATTAGTTGTATCTGTATTTGTACAACTGATGACTCGGCACTTCTCGATCAGACTAACGCAATAACTCAATAGGAACACATTTAGCAATTTAGTTGCACAGATATAAGCAAACTATTAGATCTTCGCTGGAGCAAGTTCAGTCTACAAGGATTTATAACCAATGCATCCTCCCACCAATCACCTATGGAGCTGAAACATGGAAATTAACCAAGAAGTTGGCTCTCAGGCAAATAACCATGCAACGTCCTCAGGAGAGTCATGTATTAGAGACATCACAGAAGCATACGTAAATGACAATGGCCAGGCCATGTCGCAAGAACATTAGACAACCGCTTGACATTAGGTCTCACAACGTGGATCATGAATGAAACAGTGGATGACAGAAAATAAGTTGGTGTGGCTATCTGGGAAAATGTTTTGGTACTGCGACGTTCAAGAGTGAAAAGGTTGGCGGATCTTAGTGAAGGCCTGTGTCCAATAAGGGATTTTTTAGAGTTGGTTTGTTAGTTTATTAGATCTTAGGATAATAATACTGTACGGTAAAATCGAGTACGGTGGGGTTCTCGTAAGATCACCGGAGTTAAGCAACGTCGAACCTGGCTAGTATCTAAATGGATGACCGTCCGAGAATATTAGGCGCAGTAAGCCGGGGGTCATGTAGAGATCACTTGCCCTCCCCCGCCACTGCCAAGACGTCATGGACCAGCGTTGCAGGGTAAGGGCCATCAGCCCCCACCGCCATATCTGGGGGGCAGCAATGTCCAAAACGGTGCATCCAACCACAGACAGGAGTCTGGAACGGCAACGAAGACAGAAAATCCCGACTTCGAAGGGCTCTCAGCAAAACTCGAGTGGCACGCAATAGGGGACACCAGGATGCAGCAAAAGGCCGTGACTAGCCGACTTTGAATGGATAGGGGGCCTACCAAATCCCATAGTCAGACACACCAATGGTAGATCATTCGCTTCCGGTTCGCTCAATCCATGGCCGAGTCATACCAAACACTTTAAAAATGGTACTCAATGCCTCTCTGCTATGCACTCAGCATGAAGAGTAGGATCGAGGAAGCCTGCAGAGGGATGGGTTCTGTCAGGCTATCTCGCCCAAGACTCACCTGTAAAAACATAGGTGTCTCTACAACACAGTACAAGGGGACCGAAACCCCTCTTCTGAGTTACGGGACTATGGACCTATGGACATTCTACGATAAGATATGGAACCTGAAGAGAACAAGAATTCTTACCAGTGCCATTAATTTTCGCGATATTGATGGGAGAGAATCGTTCATTTTATTTTTTAAATACCGTATTTCACTGCTACCATAGATAATCTGCACATCCCAATTGAGCTTCAATTTCAAATGGAAACTGCATTATCCAATTATGCAGTGTTGCCAATTTAGCGCGTTTCTCGCTAGATTTAACGCTTTTCTTGTTTTGGCATTACAAAAAGCGCTAAATTAGCGCGTTTCGTCTAAAACATTTTGGCTGTTTTTGACCATTTTCTGGCTATTTCTTTACCATTGTTAGCGTCTTTTTAGCGCTTTTTGGCAGTCAAACTAACGCGAAAATATTTTTGGAGTTGGCAACACTGCAATTATGTATACAAATATGTATAACGGTTATGTTTCCATAGATAATACGCACCAAGATCTTTTAGCTCAAAATTTCATGAAGAAAATGCGGATTATACATAGTGAAATACGGTAGGTGAAATACGATTGAAGCAAAGGTATTTTCTGTATTATAGATTGCCAACTGTTTTATCTTTTTTGCATTTTTAGGGGTCGATGGTTTTACAAATTTAAATTTCTGTTTACTTCGTGTTGTCCGTTTAGTGTGCGTTTCCCACACATTTGACGTTTCAAAACCTTTTCAGAGTTCAATCACGGGACAAAAAAGAGAAAAAGATTTGGATTCAGAGATAAATAAACACGGTTACGGCTTTTATGACTATGTCTGCAATTCCTAAGTAGTCCTATATCACTATCATATTCATATACAGAAACACAGCAACACATGTATGTATGTATGCATATATACATATACATATATATATATATATATATATATATATATGTGTGTGTGTGTGTATGTGTGTGTGTGAGAGAGAGAGAGTGACTGTGTATGTACGTATACTCACAGACATTTATATATAGGGAAAAAAAGATAGAGATAGATATATCCACCACACAAATACTAATACTCTATCTCTCTATATATACACAGATATATGTGTATATAAATATAGTGTGGATAAAATCCGTAAGTATATATATTCAGATATCTGCCTGTGCATCCTAATCTATACGTAATATATAAAAAAAATGATCTCTTTCATACATCTTTCATTTACTCCTGTATTTGGACATCTATCATGTGTGTGCATGTGTGTGTGTGTGTGTGTGTGTGTGTGTGTGTGTGTGTGTGTGTGTGTGTGTGATACGCACCTATATATATATATATGTAAATATGCGTTCGTTCAAGAATCATTTATATTCATACATCTATGTATGTACGCATACACACAAGTGTAAGTCATTAAATTTACAAGTAGTCAATAATCATTGAAAATTGCATTAATTAATTTGTTTGAGAGAACTAAGGAAAAACAAATCCTTCTATGCTACGTTTTTCTCACATCTTAGATGCAACAAAATAACTTGTTTAGCTTAGCACTTCCTCTTAACCAATGGAAATAGAAAAAGAAAACCTGTGTAGTGTTGCCATTTCTGTTTCATTAAATATCGCCAAGAGACATGCAATTCTAAAAATGCATTACCCAAATTCGTCAACAAAAGTCAAGGGAGATAATTGATTTGTACTGACCAGATGCGGTTGTAATTTTAATCATTGCGTAAATCTTTCAAAGTATCAGTCCAACTGACTGAGATGTGTGTTATAGAAGAAAATAGCTTTTCAAAAAGAGACATTGAAAGTAGAAATTCAATTATAAATCATGGCAGGCCAATGCCGAAATTACTTAATTTACGAAGTTCCAACAAGAAATGTGTTAGATATTTTCAAATTAATTTATATGAAAGAAAAAAGTGGTTAACAGGAAAAGCGCAACTAAACAAGTTACTTTGGTGGCCATGTTTGCTATTTAAGTTTAGAAAAAGCTGTTTGAAATGATAAAGGTTACGATGATTTAAATAATCTACATAACATTCTCAAAGACACATAACATCCATGATCGATTGTAAAACATTCGGAAATGTTCGCATAGACTTACAAGTAGATGCGGTTAAAAGACGGGACATACAACAGCATAATGAAAAGGTTTAACAAAACAGAGCTATTCTGCGAAGATTGATTGATGCACTTATTACTTTAGGCCACCAGGAATGATCATTCCCTGGTCATTTTGAATCTGAGGCATCGAATAATCGCGGCAATTATAAAGAACTTTTATATTTAATCAGTAAATATGATGATGAATTGGCAGACCATCTAGATACAGCTTCTGTTTTCTCGGGTCTCTCAAACAGAATTCAAAATGACTTGACCGATGCAATCCAAACGGTAATGTTGAATGAAATAGAGAATGAACTTAATCAGGTTAAATTTGTTGCTATTCTTATAGATGAAACGTCCGATATATCTAACTATTCACAACTGTCAACTGTTTTGCGTTATGTTTTTAAGAGAAACTGTGTTAAAGTACGGTGTTAGTGCAGACCGTTCAGCAAATGCTTTATCTGAACATGTTTTTAAATGCATTGAAACTTGGAAGTGTGAAAATAAATTAATTGTACAAACCTACAATGGCCGGGCAATTAAATGGGTTGCAATCAAAAGTAAGGGAGAAATATGAATCTGCGATCGTCATACATTGTTGTGCTCATGTGCTAAATTTAGTTCTTTCACAGGCATGCTCTGCTATAAAAGAATGCAAGATATTTGTTTCTACAATAAATGGACTGGGTGCGTTTTTTTTACGAAATCACCAAAAAGAACCAATGTATTAGATTAGATTGTTAAAAAGAGATTTCCCAAAGCTGTAGCAGCTAGGTGGAATTACTCGTCACGTCTAGTTAATACTGCAAAATAATTGTGAAAACTTCATAGAGAATCCTGATGCATGGGATGGAGCCACTATAAATTCTGCAATTGGACTTAACCACAATTTAAAAGATCCTGATTTCCTGTTCTTATTAGAAGTATTTCGTGATATATTTTCCTTCACTGATGTTTTATTCAACATCCTTCAGACTAAAGGTCTTAACATTGTGTATTGCAAAGAGTAAATAGGTAAAACTAGAACCATCCTCGAAAATAAACTGGATAACTTCTCAGTATTTTATGAAATGTTGGAAGAAAAGTATGATGAAACAAGTCAAACTAAGAGACCCAGGAATAAATCTCTTGACCCACAACAACATTACAGAATGCTCTACAACAAAACTATTGGCACAATAGTTGACCAATTAAAAATAAGATATACATCATTAAAAGAGATTAAATTCATAGAGCTTCTAAATTTTATCAAAGCTGAAGAATATTGCTAAACATTTCCATTGGATGCTTTATATTCCTTAAAAGCCATTTATGGTAGGTTCTTTTTAGACATAATTCGCCTTCAGAATGAACTAAATGCATATTCCATGGAAGGTGTTATACAGCAAAGTGTATGTAATTTATTGCATTACATTTATACCAATGATCTTGTTGATGCTATGCCAGCACTCTTCAAGCTTTGCAATTTGGTTTTGACAATTCCTTCTACTACTGCCTCTGTAGAGCGATCATTTTTCTGGATTGAAGAGAATTAAAACCTACCAAAGAAACACAACAGGAGAAAAAAGGATGTCAGGGTTAGCTCTTATGTCTATTGAAAAAGATTTGCTCCAACATCTAATGGAATCAGAAGATTTCTATGAAAATGTAATAAATATATTTGCCCTGAAAGATCGAAGAATTGAATTAAATTATAAATGAGGTAAGTGAATATTTATTTTTATTTTTATGTCTTTTTAAAATTTTTAGATGTATCGAACAGCGATCCCCATGGCCATGTTACAAACACACATGGTTCCTCTTAATTAATTAATTTCATAAGTGATT
>VCCN01000410.1:613404-625593 GCA_006491835.1 Architeuthis dux
TGTGTGTGTGTGTGTGTGTGTGTGTGTAATCGATACATTCCTGGTTCCACCCATGGTCAACCCTTCCCCGAAATGTCATTGCAATTAACTGAGAACTTTTGGAGATAGTGCGTGGACAGACAGACATACACGAGTGAATGCACACACCGCTTCCATTTCGTTATCAGATGTAAATAAACGGCTTCGTCAAGACGGATAGCGAAAATATCGCCACTCATTTGACGATATCAGGTTACATGAAAGCACCACTACGCTGACCACTGCAACAAAGAAGAGTCCAAGGTCTCTTTAGCCTTTCGTCGGAATTTATGAAGCCTGAATTATTATTGTACAGGAATTGAAGGGTCACCTCCAAGATCCGAATTCAGGTGTGGATCCAGGATTTTGAGCTGGAGGGTTGTCAGATGTTTTTACACCAATTAAACAATGGATATGATACATTTTTGTTTTTTGTAGGTTAATTTATGATACTTGGGATTTTTTCGGTTTTTTTTATTTATAACATTTCTTTATAGATATTTGAAAAAAAAAAGAAAATTGTACTTTGCTCGAGCTGGGAGGGTGATCCGGACCCCTGGACCCCCCTTTGGATCTGCTCCAGGAATTTTTTTTATCAACGTACGGGTTGTTCACGATTTTGATTTTATAAGTATATACATGTACTGGCCGTTTGTGACACAGTTGCTTACGCGTGGTATTCGAGACTACATTGTTTTGGTTACCTATGTATTTATAAATAGTTCAATGAACCTGGTCTAGAGTGTGTTTGCCTAAGTTGGAGAGTACATTCAAATAAATTAAACCCCAGTCGAGAAAGCTCACCAATAATCAAACGTATTTATAATCATGGAGAATGGCCTTGTGCCAGACTAAGCTAAGCTTACTAAATAGCCTTTGGGCGCCTACTCTAGAGCGATGGCTAACACGTTCATCTTGACGACTAATTCACGTGTGTAGAGGTTCGAGCCTCACTTAGTCCATCAATACTGTGCCTTTGTGCAAAGCCTAGTAAATAAATTCTAGGCGCCCACCAAAGCGCTATGGTTAACAAGCCCGTCTCGCTTACCTATTGAGTGTGATGCTCACTGTGTACCCCACACTTGTAGCCTTATGCCAGATTAAGATAACCGTAGTAAATATTTTATGGGTGCCAAATGTAATGCGGGCGTTAGCAAACTCATCCCGCAGAACAATTCACTAGTGTAATGACTTCGATCCTCACTGTGTGCCATACTACTACCGTGCTATGCTAGTCTAAGCTAATTACTGAAGCTTATATAAATTTGTAATCTTCCTAAATAATTGCCTTGTGCCCAACGCAGCTAACTAAACATTGTGTTGGTTGATCGGGGGCGGATCCAGAATTACCAGCAGGGGGAGGGTGGCAAATGGTTTTTTTTTACTCCATCAGTCTAATTAGACAATGGGTACGATACGCTTTTGTGTTTAAGGTTAATTTATGATTACTTGGGATTATTTGGGTTTTTTTTTTATTCATAACATTTTTTTATGTAGATATCTTTTAAAAAGATGTTGTAATTAGCCCGAGCAAGGGAGCGGGTCCAAGGACCCCACTTCATGGATTCATGCCTGTTGATTTGTGAACGGGGTTCGTGTTTGCAATAACAGAGACGGTTTAGTGGCAAGGGTTCAATTTGGAAAAGATTGTAGAATTGTTGTTGTTCTTGTTGATGTTGTTGTTGATAGTTGTGTTGCCTATCGGGAGCCAACATTGCTAATGTTGCTCGCATCGGTGAAGGGTTAAAGGTTTACCGTCGCGGTAAGGGGTGGGGATGGTCAGTGTCGCCAAATATGGTTTGTTATTTAGCAAAAACTGTCTTTAAAAATGGCTAGATTTTATCCATTCCCAGATTATTGCTAAAAATGTTATATTTACTCATTTAAAACCCACTTATCAAATGAAATAACTATACACTAAGACTCCAGGTTGTATATTTACTTTCATTAAACTTACTAATTATCTTTTTTAGACATCTTTTAATGGCTAGACGTTCGGCTATCGTAGATTTTTATCTGCTAAATTAGGATAAAACCAGTTAGATCTAGCAGAAGTAATGGCTAATTTGGCAACCCTGGACCGTGTGGCAATTAGCGAAGGTGTGGTCAAAGTCGGTCAAGCGACAGGTGGTAGGTGGATGAGTGGGTGGGGGTGAGGTGGAACAGGTTGCGGGAGCGCGAGCAAACGCGAGAGAAGGGTCGGAACGAAAGAGATTGAACATAGCCTCATCACGAATATATATATATACCATACAATAAATAGTAGTGATAAAAAGAAATGCTTGCTTGCGATAGAATGGCAGAGAATTTACTCACATGTTATCTAAGGCGAGAGGGACGTCTCGGCAGTTGTACTCCGTTTTCTGTGCCGGCAAACGTACTATAGACAGCAGTAGTAGTAGCAGTAGCAGTAGCAGTAGTAGTAGTTGAATTCACGACAGCAGTATAGTAGCAGCCGCTGCAGCCATCTCCAGAATTGCAGTATGAGTACAAGTAGTAATCTCCTGTCTTAGTACAGTACACTACCGTTATTACGGCATCTTCAGGGGTGCCGTTATAACGAATTTGCCGTTACAATGGTGGATTAAGATACAGCATGCAAATAAATAAGAATACAGCATGCAAATTAAGGAAATTCAGCAAACGTATTATCTACTATTTAATTTGCTCGGGAAAAGGTATAATCACCGACAATAGACATGCGTTAATATAAAAAAACAACATACGCACCGTTAGAACGAGTGTGTCATTAAATAATGCCGTTAGAACGAGAGTTTACTGTATTCGCTGTGATGATTGACGCTTGAATACAGCCTATGAGCGGGAATCGGTGTAGTCATTTTTCTTTTTGAGAATGCACGTACATGAAAATCAGTAGTAGTGTTCTAATGGTAGTATTATAAAGGCTTGGTACAGTCAAACCCCACTTAGAGCGACCCCGCTTAGTGCTAATTCACTATAGCGCTCTTTTTCAAATATTTTTCGTGATACATTTAGAAATGTTAAATTTCCGAAATAAATAATGATAAAAGACAGAATCATGGACAGTCTCCGAAATGTGCATTTATACTGTACAGTGGCATTTGGCTTACGTTATTGAGCGTAGTTTAGAGAACGGTCAACTCCTTATGAGGATTAACAGGATCGCCACGGGAGGCTCTACATGATCGCCACCTGTTTATGGCACCTGGTATTCCCAGACGGTCACTCATCTAGGTACTGACCAGACGCGACGTTGCTCAACTGCCCAACGCTATTTGACCGTAACACTTTGGTTAATGTTCCATGTGTATGAAAATAAACACGTACACATACATATAGACATGTATATTCACATACAAAATAATTTATCGTGTGGTGATATACAACTACACCTAATTTCATCATATTATATTTCACCAGCTAGGGAAAGTAACTACCGGATTAGATTCACAGCACTAATCCATTTTAATCTTGTTGAGGCTCAACAACGTAATCATATATTTTAGAATGAGTGCTGGCACCATACCAATTCATGCTATGTTAAAATGACCCCGTATAGCGTTGTTTCGTTTAGTGCTGCATTTTGGGGACGTATCTAGAGCGCTAACCGCGTATAGCGCTGTTTCCTCTAGTGCTGCATTTTGGGGGAAGGGATCTAGAGCGCTAACCGAGGTAACTGTAATGACCGCGTATAGCGCTGTTTGTTCTAGTGCTGCATTTTTGGGGGACGGATCTAGAGCGCTAACCGAGGTATTACTGTAAAGATCACGTATAGCGCTGTTTTCGTTTAGTGATGCATTTTTGGGGACGTGTCTAGAGCGCTAACCGACGTATTACTGTAATGACCACGTATACCATTGTTTCGTTTAGTGCTGCATTTTGGGGGACGTATCTAGAACGCTAACCGATAAAATACTGTAATGACCGCGTATACCGTTGTTTCATTTAGTGCTGCATTTTTGGGGACGCATCTAGAGCACTAACCGAGGTATTACTGTAATGACCGCGTATACCGTTGTTTCGTTTAGTGCTGCATTTTGGGGGACGTATCTAGATCGCTAACCGATAGAATACTGTAATGACCGCGTATACCGTTGTTTCATTTAGTGATGCATTTTGGGGGACGTATCTAGAGCACTAACCGTCGTATTACTGTAATGACCACGTATATCATTGTTTCGTTTAGTGCTGCATTTTGGGGGACGTATCTAGATCGCTAACCGATAGAATACTGTAATGACCGCGTATACCGTTGTTTCATTTAGTGCTGCATTTTGGGGGACGTATCTAGAGCACTAACCGAGGTATTACTGTAATGACCGCGTATACCGTTGTTTCATTTAGTGCTGCATTTTGGGGGACGTATCTAGAGCGCTAACCGAGGTAACTCTGTAATGACCGCGTATATCGTGGTTTCGTTTAGTGATGCATTTTGGGGGACGTATCTAGAGCACTAACCGAGGTAGTACTGTAATGACCGCGTATACCATTGTTTCATTTAGTGCTGCATTTTGGGGGACGTATCTAGATCGCTAATCGAGGTAATACTGTAATGACCGCGTATACCGTTGTTTCATTTAGTGCTGCAATTTGGGAGCCGTATCTAGAGCGCTAACTGAGGTAATACTGTAATGACCGCGTATACCGTTGTTTCATTTAGTGATGCATTTTGGGGGACGTATCTAGAGCGCTAACCGAGATAATACTGTAATGACCGCGTACACCGTTGTTTCATTTAGTGCTGCAATTTGGGAGCCGTATCTCGAGCGCTAACTGAGGTAACTGTAATGACCGCGTATACCGTTGTTTCGTTTAGTGCTGCATTATTGGTGACGTATCTAGAGCGCTAACCGAGGTACTCTGTAGTTCTCTTTCTCCTTTTGAGATAATTATGTGGACTTAGTGTTATTAGTGTGAATAATTTTGAGGGGGTGTTTGATCAAGCCAACGTTGGCTGCTAGCTCGGATACTTGAACGATCATTTCCCCGTTTCTGTAGTGCATAATTTCAATGAGAGACGATAACAAGGTGCCAATTTTCGCCGATAAAAATTTCCTTTGCCAAGAGTAACATACCCGGATATTCATATTGTATGTAATAGAAATTTAAACAAAAAAGAAAAGAAAAAACGTTTGGAGGAGATTTCTTTTTCTCACGTGGTAACAGTTTCTAAACATTTGTTGGGCTAAATCTACTTTGGCACAAGGCAATGTTCATTAAAAAAAAAAACCGATAAGAGCGTACTATCTTGTGAGAGTAGTCATTTTTCGTAGCATCGCGTTTGCACGTCAGGGGCGCCTTGTCGTGGGAAAACTGGTTAGCAAGTTGGTCTTGTTGATCAGTGCTACTGAGTTGTGCGACCGATCCTCACTGGGTGCCTCATACTAAATAATGGTGGTGCACTGGTTAGCAATCTGGTCACGCGCATCATCACTACTGAGTAATGAGTTTCGATCCTCATTGGGTGCCCCACGGATGGTGCGGGTGGCCGAACGGTTAACGGCATGGAGAATGGACTCGGCGATTTGTGTTTGTGTTCACTTCGCACTAATACCCTTGGAAAAGGCATGAATTCATAACTCCCTGCTACGCGTAAAATAGCACAGAGTGAAGTGAGTGACGCCACTTCAGGTGCTTGTCGCCACTAAGTCTATTTAACATATCGAGCGGGCCGAATAAGTAAAACTATATGTGGAGCCTAAGTAGGGGCCGCTGAAGGCGTAGCCCGCGGAAGGACACTACCTAACCTGCGTGTCCTATGCTATAGGCGTAGAGCCAAAACTAAACTAAGCTTAGTAAATAATATCTCGTTGCGTGTAAGAAAATATTTTACAAATGTTTTAAGCCTAATCTTTCACCGAATGAAAGTCAATTGAACCAGAGGAAAATGATCCCCAACGAGGCTCGATGGTTGTTGTTGTTGTTGTTGTTGTTGTTGTTGTTACCGGGCTTTTCTCCGTCAGTCCTCATCAAAATCATCTGGCAATAATTACAAAGTATGCAAGCCTAAAAAGAAAAAAAATATTAGGTTGCATTTTTTTCGAGAAAAAAAAAGAAACGAAATTGCTGGGTCTTTTTCGTTAGTCCCGTAGAACGAAAACGACAACCCTAACCCTAACCCTTAACCCTAACCTTAACCCCTAACGCTGCGGACGAATCACGAAATACACTTAACATTTTGGTGTGGTGGGGACTAAGGAAAACGCCCCAAAATGAAATGCCCTATATTTCTATTTGTTATTTCAAACCTTTGACAGCAATAGCCTCTTTGGGTAAAGCTGCAGAAATCTGACAACTTGACTTATCTGGATCCCAACTAAAACAAAGATATAAACGACTGACTGTTCGGGAAAAACATTGAAATGTTTTGAATCTCCAACTTAATCTTTGTTTTCCCTTTTAGGCTTCAAGGTAATTGCCTACTGGTTGAATGAGTAGCGTATTTCTCACCGGTGTCAGAAGAAGGTGTTATTCCTTAGGTTAACCCATAAGAACCCTGACCCATTTCTACTTGAAGGAACATTATGTGGGGTTCTGGGTAGGCAAATTGACAAATAGTAACGTGGCTACACGAGGATGTTCATTAGCTTTCATTTAGTACACTTCATGAGTTAAAATCGAGGATAAAATATAATATTATATAAGAGACTGTGCAGATAAATTAATTTGTATGTGACACTTAGTACACTTCATGGGTTAAAGGCCAGGATAAAATATAATATTATATAAGAGACTGTGCAGATCAATTAAATTGTATGTGACGCCGGTATCACAGTGGTTTCTTATGGGTTAAAGGATCTCTACAATTGGAAAGGGGGTGCAGAGTGGCGTAACAGAAACAGCGAACCGAGTTCGAGTGTCGACCTAGGCTGCTTACGTTAACCTCGCAGTAATGCCCTTGAGAAAGGCATGAACCCATCTCTGCCGTCAGCTATGGGTAAATAGCAGGGCAATGGGAGTCCTTTACCCTGGAAGGGCTGGGTGTCAGGCTAGAACTCTGGGGGCCCATAACACCTACAACTGCTACAGAAACAATGAATAAATCCCCAACGTGGAGACAAAACTATTGTCATTTGTCTTGTCGTATGGCAGGCGTAACACTACCTTACCACCTCCATTTGGCCTTGTGTCGTACTAGGATAAGCTCAGTAAATAACAATACAGGTACACGACCTGTAGTTCGACCCTCTTTTAGTCCGACCAACATTTGATCAAAACATTTTATTCACATTTATTATTTGTGTGTTTTTCTATCAATCCGTTCTACTGTACAATCCCTGTAGACCGACCTTCTTTTAATTCGACCAACATTTCATTGAAAGTTTTCATTGGCAATTACTATTTTTGTTTATGTCAATCCATTCTACAGATCAAGGCCCTTAGACGAATCTTCTTTAAATCCGACCAACATTTGATCAACTTTTATTATTCACATTTGTTTGTGGTTTGAATTAACCTCAGTAAACTACAACTGAAAGGTTCGATCCTGCACGCTCTTCTTCTCCTCTGCTACTCAAGTTATGATGGCAACTTTTAAGAACGCCACCTGTTGAGCGACCAAGGGCGATAACTCCCCTTAAGAACGCACCCTGTTGAACGACCAAGGGCGATAACACCCAAACTCAAAAAATACTGTTTTGCTAATTGTAATTCACAACAACATTTACTATTTATTTGTGTTTCTATCAATCCTGTAGACCGACCTCCTTTGATCCGACCAATATCTTATCAAAACCTTTTATTCACATTTATTATTTGTGTTTCTGTCAATCCATTCTACAGGAACAAGACCTGTAGACCGACCTCCTTTGATCCGACCAACATCTTATCAAAACCTTTTATTCACATTTATTATTTGTGTTTCTATCAATCCATTCTACAGGAACAAGACCTGTAGACCAACCTCCTTTGATCCGACCAATATCTTATCAAAACCTTTTATTCACATTCATTATTTGTGTTTCTATCAATCCATTCTACAGGCACAAGTCCTGTATTCCGACCTCCTTTGATCCGACCAACATTTTATCAAAACCTTTTATTCACATTCATTATTTGTGTTTCTATCAATCCATTCTACAGGTCCAAGTCCTGTAGACCGACCTCCTTTGATCCGACCAATATTTGATTAAAATGTTTTATTCACATTTACCTTTTGTTTGTGTTTCTATCACTTCATCCTACTTAAAAGACATGGTAGGTGTATAACAAGTAGCCCAGAAGTGTTTTGTGGAGTTGTTACTAATAAGGGGTAAATGTTTAAATTCTCAGCCCTCTAGCTCCATTGGTGATGCCGATACGCTCGACACATGCATAGCAAGCCAGCCAGCCATCCACAGCCACTTTAAAACTGAAGAAACCTATGCTGACAGTTTTGGTGACAGTTTTGGACGATGATTTCTATTATGTTGTACAACTGCTTAAACCTGGCCCTGGAACTATGGAGGTAGAACTAAAAGATGAGCACCATTGCTGGGTGTGATAAAAATGATTGTGTGCCTCGTAACGCATAATTCTGGTCAAATCTGCCTCCCAAATGTGTATGCTAAACATTTGTTAATGGCACACATTTTGCGCATTGTTTTAACTGCACTTGCAAATCAATCAACCAATAAAAAACTAAATGAGACTTTTTGCATTCAGTTTTTATTTATCTATAACAGATAGTTTAGACCTTTCATTCTTCATCCTTTCATCTCTCATTCTTCATCCATAGATATCTCATTCTTCATCCATAGATATTTCATTCTTTATCCTTAGATCACTCATTCTTCATCCATAGATATCTCATTCTTCATCCTTAGATATTTCCTTCTTCATCCTTAGATCTCTCATTCTCCACCCATAGATATCTCATTCTTCATCCATAGATTTCCCATTCTTAATTCTTAGATATCTCATTCTTCATCCATAGATATCTCATTCTTCATCCTTAGATATCTCATTCTTCATCCATAGATATCTCATTCTTCATCCTTAGCTATCTCATTCTTCATCCATAGATATCTCATTCTTCATCCTTAGATCACTCATTCTTCATCCACAGAGCTTTCATTCTTCATCCTTAGATCTCTCATTCTTCATCCACGGACCTTTCATTCTTCATCCATAGATCTCTCGTTCTTCATCCTTAGATCTCTCGTTCTTCACCCTTCTTATCATTTTGCTGTCGTCTGCGTGATTATTCTTGATCATTTGTGCCTCCCTATGAGCCGGTGTGCCTCGTAGCGGCGATACTGCATTACCATTCGTTTTCACACCCTGCGCATCAGTAGTAGTAAATCCACTTGAGGTATAAGTGTTGGAGCTGATCCTTTGTTTTCCTACTGCAGATATAAAGAGATTCACAAGGGCAGGAGGTATCACTGCAACTGTAATAAAAATAATGATCAATAGTTATTTTAAAGCGATTATGACTCTTTGATTTGCAGCGCGAGTCAGATGTATTTTGAACAGTAGTCTTATCTTGATTTGTGGCTGGCGACGTTTCGATCCTTAACGCTTGTTCTTCATCAGGTTGAGGAAAAATCGATGCATCCTCGTCAGCGACGGCGTATTCTGCCTGCCATAAATCACGGCCAGAAGCTGGCTGTGTTTAGGGTGGTGATCAGTGGAGATTTACTAGGTGGGGTCACCGCGCCTGACACCTCTCCCCCACCTCTCCCCCCACACACTCTCTTGTTCATTCTCTTAGCGGATGTTTGTGTGTCTATGTGATTGTGAATATGTGAATATGTGTATATATCCGGATAGATATGTATGTGATCGTGTGTGGGTATTTTCTGATAGTCTCTAATGCCGTGTCTTTCTTTCTTTCGTTCAATAACCCCCTCTCTTTTTCTCTCCTCTCTCTCTCTCTCTTTCGCTTCTTCTTTCGGTCTCTCTCCTATCTGTCTCTTTCACTCTCTTAGCGAACCTGTGTGTGTGTGTGTGTGATTGAGTAGGTTTTTTTTTTCTAGTTTCAATGATGTGACTATCTTTGACAGCTCGGATATTTCTGACTGTCTCCACATACCTCTCTTTTTCACTCTGTCTTTTTGACTCTCCCTTTTTGACACTCTTGTTTTCACTCTCCCTTTTTCACTCTCACTTTTTCACTCTCCCTTTTTCACTCTCTCTTTTTCACTCTCACTTTTTACTCTCTCTGTTTCACTCTTTTTACTCTCACTTTTTGACTCTCTTTGTTACTCTCTCTTTTTCACTCTCCCTTTTTGACTCTCTCTTTTTTACTCTCACGTTTTGACTCTCTCTTTGTCACTCTCCCCTTTTTACTCTCTCTTTTTCACTCTCTCTTTTTGACACTCACCTTTTCACTCTCTCTTGTTCACTCTCTCTTTTTGACTCTCCCTTTTCCACTCTCACCTTTTCACTCTCTCTTTTTCACTCTCCCCTTTTGTCTCTCTCTTTTTCACTCTCTTCTGCACTCTCTCTCTCTCTCTCTCTTTCACTCTCACTTTTATACTTTCTCTTATTCACTCTTACCTTTTCACTCTCTCGTTTTCACTCCCACTTCTTAAATCTATTAACGCGCGCGTGCGTGTGTATATGATTTATTACTTGTTGGCAAGCCCTGCCCTTTATCCTTTTACTCGCGCAATCCCCCCTCTCTCTCTGTATCTGTCTCTCTCTCTCTGTCTCTCTCCCCATCCACTCTCTCTCTCTTTTTCTCCCTCATAAATTATTTGTGCGGACGTGCGTCTATGTGTTTTGTAACAATGTCTATGTGTGAATGTTCGTCCTTTTTCCGTTTTCCCACGGGTCTCTGCTTTTCTCGCTGTCTCTTTATCGATGCATTTGGAGAGTGTGGTTCCAAAACGCGATAAGCACCATTAAAAGAAATAATGTGTTTAATTGAATTAAAAATCAAATTCTGAATTTGAATTATTTTTTATCTGATCACAATTTTTATATATTATTATATATTACCACGGCAACGGTTTCGGGGTAATTTAATATATATATACATATATACATATTAAATTACCACTAAACAGTTGCCGTGGTAAATAGTTGAGGATTTTTTTAATTACATAATAAATTACTAGTAATTTCAGTGTATAAAATCTTGCCTTTCTGAGTACCTTTTTTCTAGTAGCCGTTAACATTATTTCTTTCTTTTTGTAAAATTAGTATTTATATTTCCTTCTAAGGAAGATGTGTGTCGTTAGAGAAATCAGGAAGCTGAACATAAGCATTTTGGAAAGAGATAACAGTGGGTAAGGATTGGGAAATGAGGCTAAAGTCACTGACTACATCGACGAAAACGTGGTCACATCGATGCTCCGAAAAGTAAATTAAATTTATTTTTCTTAATAAAATTGTTAGTAGTAGTTTGTAAAAAGATTTTTAAAATTCAAATCTAGAATTTGATTTTTAATTCAATTAAAAACATTTTTTTTTAAATGGCGCTTATCGCGTTTTGGAACCACACTCTTAATATATTCATGTACGTATTATACACGATATTCCGGTAAAATGATTTACATGCAAAATATGTAAATTTCATTTGGTCCTAATAGCAGGTAAGGTATTTATGGAAAGTGGTTTCCCAAAGTGTTTATTCATACATTTTTTCCCCGTCAGCCATCGTAGTTTGCCAGCGATAAGGCAGTTTTTGTCTAGATATCTGACGATATCTAGCCGGTTGCTCGGCTTTGATGTATTTTGACAACCAATCCAAAGGGACATGCATGCGTAAACAGACACTCTTCCGTGGGGTTACTCAGTCGGCAGTGAGAAGCCATTGAGTGACCTTGTGCAGGACGTTTTTAGCAAAACATTGTATCACCCAGGTCAGTCAGTCCCCCCTCTACAGTCCAGATTTGGCTCCCTGCGTCCTCTTACTTTTCCCAAATAGAGTTCAGACCGTGAACGAGATTAAGGAGAACGCGACGAAGCAGCTGATGGAGATCACGAAAGAGGATTTTGCAGACTGTTTTTTAAAGCGGAAGGGACCCTTAGATAAGGGGGTGAGGTCCCAAGGCGGGTACTTTGAAACGGACAAAGGTACCATTGCCTATGTAGGCTATTTTTTCGTTCGTTAATTTTAAATGATCGGATACTTTCCGTGCAGACTTCGTGAATTCTTTCAGTAGCAGATTTGGCTGATGGATCTTGCCTAGGGCCAAGTGACACCAAGACCAGCGCATATAGTGCGGCTCTCTTATGTCGACAAGGTGGACGCGGGTT
>VCCN01000410.1:686562-696597 GCA_006491835.1 Architeuthis dux
TATATATAAAATACAAAAGTTGCAGTAATCATCTTCAGTCGGTTAGAACTTGGAGTGGAGTTTGACCCTGCTGCAGACAGTCTTGTTTTATTTATTGTCTAATCAATTATATAATCGCCATCGTTATTTAACACAATTGTCCATCTTGAAATTAAACTTTCAATCCCCTCTTTGTGAATGGAAGCTGGCTTTGATATTGTAGCGAAATAGACAGGATCAGATTACCAGTGACCAGTGGGGATAGGAACGTGGTCAGATTTGGAATCTGTCTCAAACTGCCTACGTGACCAAGAGGGGTATTAGGTTATCGAAAAACCGTTGGGAATTTAAAAAGTGGGAGGAGTTATGACCATTAGGTGTATAAAGGCCAGATCAAAAACAGTAGGATTAGTTGGGGTCCGGAGACAGTGGGGGATCGCAAGGGGTCCCTGCCTCGTAGCAGTGCCAGTATCAGTAGCAGTAGAAGTAGCAGTCCTTGAAAAGTGACCGACCCCTTTAAAACAACGACAATGCAACAGAATTTCCGTACCTCGCCAAAATCCGCAGACCAGAAATTGACCTGCGTGGTACGGAAATAAAACTTCGTAAAATCTTAAAATACGTAGATTTCGTCGTCTTTTCTCTCTTTCTCTCTTTAACAAACATGAATTTCCCTCCACAGCGAAAGTTGGCTCGGGTCGGCAGACCGGACAGGGAGACATCATCACCATCGCCGTCTGCAGCCCGCGGAGGCGATCCGGACGGACAGACAGACATCATTATGATCATCATCGCAGTCCACAGCCGCGGAGAAAGAAATGATCGTCTCAGAAACTCTCTCTCCCTCAACAATCTTTCCCTCATGGCGACCTTGCCAGAAACTGCTATCTCTCGCTCTAAAGCTATCTCTCTCTCTTCCCTCGTGGCGGCCGTGATCGTATGGTGGGTAGTACCCCCACGTTAGGCTACAATATGAAGTTTGATAGCCCATGTTTGACATCATCAATATTTCGGAGTGTGTTACCACCTAGAAAGTCTTCCAGAGATCTGAGCAAAGGGTAGTCCGATTGTGCTATATCATGTGAGTAGGGCGGGTGGAATAACATTTCCAAACCTAAATCTCTAATCTTCTGCTGAGTCTTACTCGTCCAATGACATCTTTTCATTGTTGACCTTCCAGTTCTGTTGAAGATGATATTGTACAGTATACCATGTTGAATTCAGTTTTTCTGATAATTATTCAATGGTTTGACGAGGATTTGCCTTAGCAACAGATAGTTGTACAGCTTCACTGGCCTTCCCGAACGATGGTCTACAGAGAGATCAAAATTGCCTGATCCGAATTCGGTAAACCAACGTAGGTATTTGCAGACATCTAGTGCATTTAGATAAAGGCTGCAAATCATTTTAGTGGCTGTTATTGTATTGTTACCCAGACGAAATGCATAGTGCATAATATGACGAATACGATTCTCTTCAATTGTTGTGCCACTCATTTTGTATGTATGTATCACGCGTTCAGGCCGCACCAATGGAGGCTGGAAATTTAAATATTTACTCCTTATTAGGTCTAGAAAAACGTTTTTTGAAAATCCCCCCCAAATAGGTTTTTAGTGGGGGATTCAATTTGCAACGTAAATTTACGCTGAATTGATCTTTTAGTTTGTTGTACGGTAGCATTCACACTTGTTTTTTTGAAAAGTCAGACATTTTTAGTGATCACTGCCCAACAGAAGTAACTTATTCATTGATCACCCGTTTTCCAACTTTCTAATTGATCACCCCAGCACGTTGGTCACGTGACGGTTTCTATTGAGTGACTAACCAGTTTTATCCCAGTATGTTCAAATCTATCATTTATCTATCTATCTATCTTGATAATGGCCAGATGTATAGTCGAAAGCGCTAGATCGTAAAAGTTGGACACTATTTACATTTATTGGGTCCAGATATGCATTCTTTTGTACATAAACAAAAAAGGTTAACTAAAAACCTTTTTTAAAAACCCCTTGTCTACCGTCTTTAATCAGATTCGTTTTAATAAAAGACTGAGAATAAACACACATTATGTAAACATACATACATTCAAAATGATATCATATCCATTATAGAAGACAGCAACATATTAATTAACTTTCATTTTTTAAAACAATTTATTATGTAGAGATCGTAAATTCAGTACTACTACCTAGGCACAGTATCTGGTCGTTAGAGCCTTTTTTAATTAATAAAATACATAGTTATTAAAATGTATTACACTGATTTCAATTATGGACTGTTCCAAAATTATATAATATTTTCGAAGTATTCGATTTATTGTGTTGTTTCTTTGATTAAAGGACGGTCTTCGACTCGTCCAGTTAGTCTAAGATATATTATAAGTATATTACAAGCAAAAAGGCTACTTTTTTGCTTGTAATATATTTAATCTCTCGTAGTAAATATGGGCCGACACTCTGGTGCAAAGGGCTTGACTGCCACCGAAAAGGGAATGGCGTCAGACATCCTCAGGAATGAGTCAGCATGAAATAACACCAGACATGAAGATTAGTCAATATTGTGTCTCAAAGGTTCTGAAAAGAATAAAGGATGCAGCAACATTTGTACCTAAAAGGCACACTGGGCGTCCACGTTTGAGCACTCCTAGACAAGACCGGAATATTTACAAAAAAGACAAAGACACCTCTTTGTCCATTTTGAAACGGAAGTGGAATATACAATGCAGCAAGTCGAATATTAGACGAAGACTAAAAGAATCTGGAGTTGTAAGTGCTCGTAAGGTTTAAGAAACCTCTCCTTACAACAACAAAACACACCTATGCAAGCCAGATTAGACTTTTGTAAGAAATACAAGTTGCGGACTGTAAAGGATTGGAGAAAAGTAATTTTCAGCAACACCCATTATACTCCCAGCGGTGAAAACCATAATATTTGAAAGAAACAATCTGAAAGATTTGCAACTTTTGCATTAAAACACACAGTAAGATTTACTCTGTTAATTATGGTATGGAGTTGCATATCACCAGAAAGCAAGAGTGACCTCCATATTATTGAAGGTCGGGTGAATTCAATGACTTACTAATAGTTTTTAGAGAGTAAACTGTTGCCGTTCAAACACTCGCTACCGAACTCAATAAATTGGATATCTCAGCAGGATAATGCCCCCTGTTATGTTGCACATTCCGTTTCAAATTAGTTTTCCAGCAAGCGATTCCGCATTCTAAACTGGCCAGCAAACTCTCCCGATTTAAATATAATAGAAAACGTTTGGGGGGAAAGTCAAGAATGCTTTAGGTGAAGAATTGAAATATAAAAAGATGACTCGAGACGTTTTAATAGCAGCGAGTCAGTCTATCTGGGAAAATACAATAACACCTGAATACATACATTATTTATATGAGTCGATGCCTAAAAGGATTGAAGCGACATTACTCGCAAAAGGAGGGAACACAACATATTGATTACATTAAATTGTATTGTCAAAATAAGGGGCATTTGCATATGATATAATTTGGAATCGAGCTCTCGAGCCCCCTCTCGAGATGTGTGTCGTTAGAAAAACCGGGAAACTGAACTGAATTGAATTTTGGAAAGAGATAAGGAGGAAAGGGATAAGGAAATGACTGGTCACTGACTACGCGTATGAACACATGGTCACATCGAGGCTCCGAGAAGTAAGTTAATAACATTGTTCGTAGTGGAATAACATTGTTCGTAGTGGAAGTTATAAAATCTTCATAGACTATATATATATATATGTATATATATGTGTGTGGGGGGGTGAGGGAGAGAGAAAGAGAGAAGGTAGAGCGAGAGAGAGAGAGAGAGAAAGAGAGAGATGTAAAATGTACAACGGTTACCTTCGTAGGGTACAAAATGAAATGGGGTGGAATGAAGAGTAGTTGTGTCAATTTGCTAAATGGGGAGAATATGCTTACCTGATTTTAAAAATAAAAAATGTTGTTTATTTTGGCTTGAACATCGGCCTCTGGCACGGGTGGGAAACGTACACCTGCACGAGGCAAGCCAAACGGATACACACACACAGATGCACACACATAGACACGCACACTCACACGCACATATACATGAACACATACATACAGACACACTTAGGAGTCGATTGTGAGCATAATGTGGACATCGATTTGAATTGTTGTATAGGGCCCAATATGAGAAGAGAAATAAGCCATACAAAAACGAACCCAACGTTATTGCACGGTAACCTCCTTTCCTCTTACTCTCGCCGCTTTCAAGATCGATAATGTCGATCAAGAACGCTGAATAAGAGTAGAAATATTGTGTTGCGCCAGTCTCCCTAGTGGGAAGAGTATGTCTCTGGCTGACTTTTGAAATAAGCATTTGAAAATCACGGTGTTTAATTTGGCTCGAGCAACGACCTCTGGCACAGGTTCGTAAATGTGTACCTAACCCAGGCACGGGGCAAGCCGGACACACATGCACGCGTACACATACGCACACACGGGCGCGCGTGCACACGCGTACACACACATACGCAAATAGACACGAACACGCACACATACACATACACATACACACACAGATACACATCACACAGACACGCATCACACAGAGACACACACATCCCACATGAATACATACACACAGACACAGACACACAGGCACACACACACGCACGCATGCAGACACACAGACACACAGACACTTAGAAATCGATAAGGAGCATAATATGGACATTGATTTGAATTGTTGTTTGGGGCCCAATATGAGAAGAAAGGTTGCAAACGAACAACCAAACCAACGTTCTTGCAAGGTAACCTCCTTTCCTTTAACTCTCACCGCTTTCAAGATCGATCATGTCGATCAAAAATGATGAATACGAGTAGGAAGAATGTGTTGCGCCAATCTTTCAAGTTAAAAGACAAAATAAGCGTGCGGAATCATGGTGTTTAACTTGGCTCGGGCATCGACCTCAGGCACGGGTGGGAAACCCGAGACACTAGGCAAGTCAAACGGATACACCCACAGATACACACACATAGACACGCACATGCACACAAACGCACGCACCCACAAGCACACACATATACATGGACAAACACAGACACGCACATATGCATGCACACACACATATACACGCACTAGCACACATACACACACACACATGCTAGTACACATATATACATGCACGCTCACACATAGACACATACCACACAGACACACATACGCACACAGACACACGTACACACAAACACGCACATATGCATGCACACATGCATATACACGCACTAGCACACATACATAGACAAACACACGCATGCAAGTACACACATATACATGCACGCACACACATATACATATATCAGACACACATACGCACACACGCACGCACAAACAAACACGCACACATGCATGCACACACACACACATACACGCACTAGAACACATACATGCATAAACACACGCATACAAGTACACACATATACATGCACGCACACACATAGACACATATCACACAGATACACATACACAGAAACAGGCACTAGCACACATACATGCACAAACACACAAACACACACAACATCACACACACATATATACATGCAAACACACATATAGACACATATCAGACACACATACGCACACACAGACACGTACACACAAACACGCACATATCCATGCACACACATACATTCACACACATAGATCCAAGTACACACAAATACAAGCACGCACACACATAGACACATATCACACAGACACACATACGCACAAACACGCACATATGCATGCACACACACACACACATATACACGCACTAGCGCACATACATGCACAAACACACGCATGCAAGTACACACATATACATGCACGCACACACATATCACACACACATACGCACACACACATACACTCTCTCACACACAGACACACACTCACACTCACACACACACTGAAGACCCGATTAGGAGCATAATGTGGACATCGATTAGAATTGTTGTATGGGGGGGAGCCCAATATGAACGGAGGGGGGAGATGGGATAAACGAACCAAACCCAACGTTCTTGCAAGGTAACTTCCTTCTCTCTCAATCCTGCTGTTTTCAAGATCGATCTTGCCGATCTAAAATGTTGACGTAAGGGGTGGTGGTGCAGAGTATGAAGGAAGCCAAATATCGAAAAGCAATATTTACTGACTAGAATCTCAAATGCATTATGCACAAGGGGGAAAAAGGAGTTTCATTCAGATGTTAAATACCAACAAAAAAAAGAACGTAAAAGAACAAAATGAAGTTTAGGAAATTCTAAGGAAATACGCTAACGTATATAAATGCACAAAGGAAATATTTACCAAAATACATGTCGAAAATAGTTATAGCATGCTCCGATTCTAAACATAGCTACCCTCAATAAACAAATATGTGTGACCTAGTTCCAAGGCTCGACCAGTAAGTAAAGCTATCAGGAGTGTTATCGATATCTATTTAGCTTAGTTCAATGCCTCTTAAATTGATGAATGATTCACCCCAGGGTGAATGAAATTATTTTTGAATGAAACTACAGCGGTAAATGAAACATGAAGGCTGAATGAATTAATTTACTCGGGTACTTATATTTTTCTATATTCATTCTCAAACAACACAACATCACAATCATAAATAATCGAATACACACACAAGGGATCGGATAGAATACAGGTTATATCACGTACATACACCGTACACATACACAAACAAATAGCACACACGCATAGACACGCATACACTTTCATCCGCATACAAATATACACCCACCCATATACGCATATAAGCATATACATACCCAGCCATAGACACACACAGACATATATCCTCACCCCATCTGGACAGAATCACCAAAAGTTATAAATCACACCCACTTAACAGTCTAGAGGAGATATCCACTCTATCTAAACACCCCGCTCCCACTTTATAGCTCATGCACTGAGCTTTTCTAAACCACAACCAGTCCAGATTTCCCATTGAACAAACTAGGTCACCCAAACATACAAAACACATCTCATTTCATTTCCACTACACAGCATGGATAGTCCACGACTCTGGCATGTTCAAATCTATTCTGATGATGTAGTTAACAACGACGAAATGCATAAAGACTTATCTTCATGATAACAAATATGTTTGAGACGTAACACGCTTTTCTCAATCTTTCTTTTCCACGGTGTCTAATCAAATCTATCATTCTGTCGGATTCCCATACATCCACACAACAAACATTTTTGTAGTAAACATAAACAATAAGAAAACATGGTTTCTAAAAATCTAATTTTAAGTTCTAAGACTGTTGTTTGTTAAATTTGTGTAAACTAGAAGAATTCTAATATGTTTTTCGACCCTCCACGTTTTCGTTACATATTTTTAGGATGTTCAAAACACATGAATAAAATAAACACTTAAGAAGTGAGTTAGTTTATACTTTTTGCTCACGATACGAAATGAATAAATTAAAAGTATACACAACAGAGAATATGATAAAACTAATCATAAATATAACGACATTTAATTACGGGTGAATGAGATTTTGTAATAAAGACTTGAGGGTGAATGACGCTGACATAGTTTAGGAAACACTGTCTTAGCTCAGTGACCAAAAGTGGTCAGGCACATCTAGTAGCCTGGTCGTGAGTTCAAGTCCTGGGTCAGGCAGTGAAAGTAGTATACTCTGTTACAGTAGAAACAGCAAAAGCAATTTTGGTCAAAATCGACCGAGTAGTTTATGGGTTATGAATTCTAGGAAAGATATCTACGATCCAGGGGAGATAGCTATATGGATCCACCCCAAAACCTTATATTTGAGATCCCTGCATGATATTAGTTATTCACGCCAATGTTGGTCCAGATTGGCCAAGTAGTTTCTGAGTTGTGATTTTTAGGACAGATAGCTACGATGCAGGGGAGATAACTGTATGGATCGGTTACATAATTTATATTTGAGATTCCTGCATGATATTCGGCATCCCTGCCAATTTTGGTCAAGATCGATCGAGTAGATTCTGAGTTATGAATGCTGGGATAGGGCGTTACGGACGCAGTTCATAGCTTATTAATTAGCAGGAGATTTCCATATTGTATAATAATTATAATTTCCAGAAGTTTATTGAATACGATAAACACCTGAAGAAGGCCGGAGGGTACAGCAGACGAAATGTTGTGATTATAACAACTAAAATGAGGACACTAGTCCGAAAAGATTAATGTATAATTCTTTATTTTTATAGACAGAATTCTCTTTTTTGTTCTTCTTTACTTTTAATTCTTTTAAAAAATTCCACGTTTTTAAAAATTTCTTTGGACAAAATTAATTTAAATTTTCAGCCTCCTTTTCGCCATCTTTTTCTTCCTATTTTCCCTTTCGTTTCTGTTTAACGTTTCCTTTCTTTTTTGTATCTTCCCTCAGTTGTTGTCGTCCTTCTTCATCAATCCTTTTGATGCCTGGCCGCCGCAAGCACCGCTATTTCCAAAGAACTCTAATCTTTCTTGTCACATTTCTATAGCGTCCCCTTCTTAGGGGCCGCTTACGGGTTTACCAATGCAGTTAATCGCGGAAGGAAACAAGTATGGCGTATTTATCTCCACGCATGCGCGAACCTTCATGAAACACAAAAGACCAAACTAGTCTTCGCATATCAACATTTTGCGGCTGCCATACACAACCAGTTATTGATAACCTGTCTTCTGTGATTATATTAGAAACCGTCAACAAAAACTGTCACCGAAACTGTCAACATAGGCTTCTTTTTTTGTGGGTCTGGCTGGCTATGTATGTATCACGCGTACAAACCGCACCAATGAAGCTAGAGGGCTGGTGGGGGTTCATTTTACAATCTAAGTTTATGCTAAATTGATCCCTAGTTTATGCCCGCTTGTTTTTTGAAAATTTGAAAAAACGGTGAGAAAACTTATTCATTCGTCATCCCTTTTTTAATTGATCAAATTTGTTTTTGAATATTCCCCCCGAAATTCCCCCCCCCACCCCGATTTTTAGTAGGGGGTTCAATTTGCAATGTAAGTTTATGCTAAACTGATCCCTTTGTTTCCAGTAGCATTTACGCTTGTTTTTCTTTTGTTGAAATTTCAGACTTTTTTAGTAATCACTTCCCAAACAAAAGTCGAAAGACGTAACTTATTCATTGATTCCTCCGTTTAAAAATGTTTTAATTGATCACCCCCAATACGGCATGCTGCCAAAAGACGTTGGTCACGTGACGGTTTTCCTTGGTATCATAGTAACTGATAAACTATCATTCTCCAAAGATATTGCCAGTGCTGCTGCTAAGGCGAACAGGGGGCTAGGACTGATTAAGCATACCTTTTCATATGTAGACAAGGACTCGTTCCTTATACTATATAAGACTTATGTCCGCCCACACTTAAATATGTGCACACCGAATGCCTGTGCCAATGTAAACTTGAAATTGTTTCAAGACAATTTTGGCACAGCCTCTCATCTCTCATGTTTTAATGTAGTGCAAGTATGATTGCATTCTACAAAGTAACGTTTTTAGTTGAGATTTTATATTACACTTTCAACCACTTCGTTCAGATTGTTTTTCCATTGAATGAAACATTAATGATTATTTTGTTTTAATTCGATACAATGTCGAAATGAATTCATAACAATAACACCCATCAATTCAAAGACTTTTATTGAAGTTGCTGGAAATGGTTAAATCAAAACACGTTCAACCCGTTTATTGCTACATTATTCTAGGTAATTCACCTTTTGTGCGCACATCGATTTCCTTTGTGCACTGGTTGCAAAACATGTGTGCGCGTGCACAACTTAGAGGGAACTATGCAAACTACATTAAATATTTAAAAAATAAAGAATTCATGTTAATTTTCTATTCTCTGAAATAAGATACTGGTGAGTTAAAAGTGCAAGCAAATGTCTTCAAGCTGCTTAGTCTGGCACAAGGTCCGATGTTGGTTGCAGTGCGTGATGTTCCTAAGTGGCCAACCATCGAAGTACTGATCAGGTATTTATTTTCTAAGATTTAATTAGTCTTGCTCAAAGCCATAATCTCATTACAGTA
>VCCN01000410.1:698937-710403 GCA_006491835.1 Architeuthis dux
TTAGTTATTTTCACCCGGGCTCGAACACCGACCACAGGCACTGGTGAGAAACACGTAATTGTAACAACTACAAGACAGTCCGACCAAGCTAAGACACAATTAAGATGATTATTCTAATAATTACCTAGTCAGTCAGTCATCTAGATGGTACACATCGACGGTGTAGCGGAATTATTTTATATGACCATTTGTTATAATCCACTTCCAGCTTGCTGGGCCCGTAGAATCTTCAGAAGATCCCCGTTAACCGTACTGATCGGGAACACGTTCCCTAATCTGTCCGTGTACAGCCTCCCACGGCGCTGGTTGGACATTTGACGCATAGCTTCATTATTCTCAGCAGTAGTTTGAACCTTGTTCTGCGATTTCATTTCCCGTTCTGCTAAACGCCTGGCCACCGACACCTTCTGAATAATTACTGAGATATTTTTAGGTGCACTCATTTTTTTAAAAAAGTGAGATGGGGGTTATTAAAATCATTCTCTTTCTGTCAGTTTGTTGTCCGAGTTGATTTAAAAGCTGGGTTACGCCTTTTAAATATTTATCTTTGTGATCGATTGATCTATTTATGATGGCCTATTTAAAAATATTTTGTTTGCGTGTTTCAATAAGGTATTGGTTACAGATTTATCTGGACAATCGTTGCAAAATAGGGGACGGGGAAACGAAACGAAACGAAGCCATTCTTGACTGGAAAGGAAATAAGGCAGTACAAGTCATAAAAGTGACAAATTGATTTGAAGAAGAAAAAAACAAACAAACAAACAAAAGACAGGTCTGGTTAGTCGGCTAATAGAAACCGTCACGTGACCAATATATTTTGGCAGCATGTCGTGTTTGGGGGTGATCAATTAAACAAATTGGGAAAAGGCGGTGAACAATGAATAAGTTACTTCTCTCGCCTTTTGTTGGACAGCAATCACTAAAAAGTCAAAATGTTTAAAAAACAAAAAAACAAGCTTGAGCGTTGTCGGGCACAAAGTAAGGGACCAATTTAGCATAAGTTTACATTTCTAAATGAATCCGTCACTAAACGCCTATTGGGGTGGGGGTAAAAAGAAATATCGTTTTTTTTCTAGACATAATAAGGAGTAAATGTTGAAATCTTCAGCCCTCTAGCTCCATTGGTACGGCCTGTACGCGTGATACATAGATAGTCAGACAGACAGACAGCTAGCCAGACCCGCTTAAAAACTGAAGAAACCCATGTTGACAGTTTTGGCGACAGTTTTGCTTGACGGTTTCTAAAACAATAAAGAAAAAGGAAAACGTTTTTAATTTCTTTTTTACAATCTGGATCTAGATATAAATGTATTTCATGACAGATGTGGGGAAGAGAGAAAGGAAGATTAAGGAGAATAGGAGAAGAAAGGGGAGAAATGAAATATGGAGTAGAAAGAAGTGAGAAGGGAGATGAAGAAGAGGGAAAGAAAGATAAGTAAGAGAAGACAAAGAAAATAGGGCGAGAAAAAGAGAAAGAAGAAATAGAAGGAAAGAGGAAGGAAGACAAAGAAAAAAAAGACGAAAAGAAAGAAAAAGAAGATTATGAAATGAATGAAAAAGAAAAAAAGAAAGGAAAAAGGTGACTGAGAGTGGAAAGGATGAAAAGGTGTAGGAAAGAAGGAGAAGAAAGAAAACGAAAGGATGAAAAAAGAATAAGAACAGAAAATAAGAAGGATATGAAAAGAATGAAAAAGAATGAAAATTAGAAAAGCAAGAGAAGAAGAGAAGAAGAAAAGATAAAATAAAAAAGAAGTAGAAACAAAAAGACAAAAAGAAAGAACACGAAAAAGAAGCGTAAGAACGAGAAAGGAAAAATATTGGCGAAGAAAAGATGTACGTCAGAAGAAGAAAAAGAAAAAGAAAAGTTGGTAAAATACAAGAAAAGAAGACGGGATGGGAGGGAAAAAAGAAGAAAAAAGAAGAAAAGAACGAAGAAGGAAAGACGAAGAGGGGGACAACGAAAGAAAAGAGAATGAAAATGAGAAAATAAAGAGAGAATGTGTAATAAAGAGGTGGGAAGGGAGTAGGCCAAGAGGAAGTAGTCAGAGAGGTAGTAAGTGTAGATGTAGGGCTAGGACGTGGCTCTTCGAAACTGATCGATGCTAAGAGGCAAGAAAGGGGAAGTAATCAATCATTGATGATTGATACAGGCCGTTGAAATGTTGACGTTTGGTTGGTTAACGCCACGCCAAACATGTCAAGATTTTTGTCTGATTTTCTGAAAGTAAATCAGCGGATAATAATCTTCAAGATTGGTTTTCTGTGTTTTTTTAAGTTAAAATAAATGAAATAAAACAAAGATGGCGTAAATTGGCGAAAAACAATAAAATAAGATGGTGAATATTGATTTTCTGCAGCAATTGTCCAATTCCAGTCTGTGTTTCAAAGAAAACCCACAAATTATTTATGACACTTCTCCCTCTTGCTCTCCTCCCCTTTCTTGCGGTCTAATATACTATCTACGGCATTTTCTCGCTTTACATTCTCTCTTTCTCTCTAATTATATCTCTCTTGTATTCTCTCATTCTTTCTTTTTTCTCGTCTTTCAATCACATTCTCATTCTGTCAGTTTTTCTCAGTCTCATTCTTTCATTTTTATCTTCACTCTTTCTTTTTCTAATGTTTCTTCGTTTTTATTATCTTTTTCTTTGTTTTGTCTTTTCATGGCCTATTTTTCTTTCATTTACACATTCTAGTTTTCTCTCACCCTTTCCTTTTTTCACTCTCTCATTTTCTCATTTCCTCTAAATCTCTTTCTTTTATACCCTCATTCTTTCTTTTCTCTTTCTTTTTCTAATGGTTTCTTTTCCTTTCATTTTCCCATTCTCTTTTTCTCTCACGCCTTCTTTCTTTTTTCTCTCCCACTATCTCCGTTTCTCTCTCTCTCTTTCTTTCATTTTCTCTCTCTCTCTCTCTCGTTTTCTCTTGTTTCTCATTTCCTCTTCTTTTCCCTCAATATCCCTCTCTTTCTTTCTCTCATTCATTCTTTTTACTTTTTCTTTTTCTCATTGTCTCTTTCTGTCATCCTCACCGTGTACTCCACTATTATGCAATTGTACCGTACCACGAAATCTACTCTAACAATGTTGTTTTTCTGTCCATAACATTGGACTCTTCCACCCAGGGAGGAAATGTTGCTAATAAAAATACCTTCTACCCAATATTTGAAATTATGGACTCTTTAATTGAAACAAATTCACTATTTCTTTTTTGGTAAATGTTTGGTATTGGTTCGCAAAAAAGGGAGATAACTTCAGTAGATCCAATTATTTACGCTGCTGCTGCTGCTGCTAACTCATTACGGAACAAATGAAAGCCGAAAACTTGACAATTTAAAACTGTATTTTATTAAATTTAAGTTGTCGAAAAAGGCCTATGTTCTGAGAAGAGGTATTTTTTCGCAAACAACTGCTATACACGCCGACGTCTATAGACAAGGGAAGGGATTGTTTGCTTCTTTTCGTCCTGACCGCTTCCAAAAGTTAAATTGCATTCTTTGGATTTGGGGTCTTCCCCGTTCCCCCACCCCTCAGGAAATAGTTACTCGGTAACAAACATATGTTCGATACTACATAGGGTTAGTGTTTAGGGTTAGTGTTTAGGGTTAGTGTTAGGGCTAGGGTTATTGTTAGGGTTAGGGTTGGGGTGGCAATTAACAACAAAAATATTTTCTTTTTCATATTTGTAACACTAACATTAATTACAGTTGAAATTAATATCAAAAGATGATTGAACAATTTTTCTTTGTCATTTCTAACAGTATTTCTCCACACGAACTCATGTAAATAAGAAGTAAACAGTCTCCTATTTGTCCAAAATTGTTGGCGTAATTTATCAAGTACAGCGTCTGTACTAGTTACCTCCCTTTTGTGCGAATCTAAACCAAGCAATTACCTTTTGTATTTCTTAAAACATCGTTTCATAGGAATTCAAATATATCCTTGAATTTTTGTCACCGGTTATTTATTAGTGTTCATTAAACACCAATGGGGCTTCCTGCCGTGGAACAATCGCTTGCAGACAGTTACTACTGGTTGGTTTATTCATTTCTTGTCGCTCGCAGCCAGGCCCGTCAGATGATTCAGGGGGTAGGGGAGAGGACTTTGGTTTGTGTTATTGAATGTAGAGACCGTGTCCTCCTTAGGAGGATCAACGGGATTGCCACGGGAGGCTCTCTACAAGATCCCCATCTGCATGGTATTCCCCAATGGTAACCCATCTAGGTAGTGACGAGTCTCGACGTTGCTTAACTTCGGTGATCATACGAGAACAGATGTGTCCAACGATTTGGCCGTAACATTATTACTGGTAAGATTTCACTGAGTCACTCATACTCGCATCTGTATCCTTGTGCCAGACAAAGCTAAGCTTCATAAATATTTCAGGGCGTTTACCGTAGCGTGGTGTTGTGCAAGCTTTTCTTGCAGACCCATTCGATGGTGTAGTGAGTTTGGTTTCCCGACTACTATAGCCTGTGCCAGTCTAATCTTAGTTAATAAACATGTAGTTAGTTCAATCCTTACTTTGTGCTCCACACTTGTGGCCTTTTACCGTACTTAGTTCTCCCTCCTTGCGCATTGTAGCCAGAGGTATTGAATTAAAGTACCCCTAAAATGCGCCAACTTAAAGAATGCATTTGACACTGGAATGATATAAACGTAGTGGAAGGCCATTTCATTTCTGACATGAAGATTAACTGTCCACGGGGAATCCAATAGTGGTTTTATTGCACACAATAGGCATTCATTAACAGCAATTGCGAATCTTTTACAGCTGCTTTTCAGACTGAGCTACACCGGGGTGTCGGCTAGTTATGAATGATAATAAAACATATAACAGGTCTGGTTAGTACCACAATAGGCACTGTGACGTGACCAACGTCTATTGGAAGCAAGCCGCGTTGGGGGTGATCAATTAAACAAATTGAAAAAGTTGATGATCAATGAATAAGTTGCTTCTCTCGCCTTTATTTGGATCACTAAAAAGTCCGAAAGCTGTTGGGCACAAACCAAGGGATCAATTTAGCATACATTTAGATTGTAAATTGTACCCACCTAAAAACGTATTGGAGGGCGGTTCAAAAAACAAATAAAACTTTTTTTCTATACATAATAAGGAGTAAATGTTTACATTATCATCTCCCTAGCTCCATTGGTGCGGCGTGTATGCGTGACATATACATAGCCTGACAGCCATCCAGCCAGACAGAATCACTTAAAAAGTGAAGAAACCAATGTTGACTATGGTGACAGTTTTGGTTGACGCTTTCTAATACAGAGGTGTCGACATTTTATTGTTATAAGGAAACCATTTTAATTCAGAGAAATTCCATTAGCCTGATCGAACTATTGAATTGATCAAAATAAATAGAATTCGAATTGAATTCAATGCGAAGAGCTGAATTATTATTGAATTGAAAAGATTGATTCAGAACTCCAGCACACAAGTCGCTCTTGGAGGTCACGCAATAATTTGAAAACATATTCTAATATTCAACATTTTGAAAACATATTCTAATATGGCAGTAGATCTACAATCAAATGTCGTTTCCAATTAAAGCAGTTAAAAATGTGATGTCCCCAACAATAAAAAATAATAATTTAATTATTTATCATGTGGCAAATTCTTTGTAAAACATATTGATATATGAACTTGCCAACATGCTTAAAACGTAAAGTGTACAATCAATGTATAATACTAACTATGTTGTGAAACATGGAAACTAACAATATCACTTGACAACAAACTCAGAATAACACACAGAGCGAGGGAAAGAGCTATGTTAGGAATAACACTAACAGATAGAAAAAGATCAACATGCGTCAGAGTACAGACCAAAGTAAGATATACCATAGAATAATTAAGAGATTAAAAATGGAGATGGGCTGGTCACCTAGCAAGAAGTAAGGATAACAGATGGTGCAAAAGGTTAACAGATTGGTGTACAAGGGATAGCAAACGCGGTAGGAGAAGACCAGACATAAGAGATGAGATAGAAAGGTTTTCAGGTAAGTCATGGCAGAGGTTAGCACAGTCACGATCGACATGGTAGGAACTGGGAAAGGCCTTTGTCCAGCAGTGAACTGATGATGATGATATGAACTTTAAGACAGTTACATACATTTTTGTAATTTCTTTATTGTGTAAAGGTTAGTAACAACAACGCAGTTATCTCTTCGCTTTTATGACTCACAAAGTTAATGAGTTAAACCTTTATGGGGCAAGTGACTATACATGATCACCTGAGGACTCGTCAGCCACATACAAATATTGTAGCCACAAAGACAGCATAGTCTGCACCACTGTGGTCTGCAAGCTTTGTACACTTGTGCTTGAACAAAGACAGAAACTGTTTTGAGGCATACCACACCCCATTAAATTAGCCAGTTTTTGGCCCACACAATAACATTTTATAATCAACCCGGAGGTGTTAATATCAATTTATTTGTATCTATTTAGTTTAGTGAATATTATTCTTTAATTCTATGTTTTATTTAACTTTCTACTTTAATTTTTAATTTTGTTAATATTTTTCCATTTTTGGTCACTTTTTGGGCGAGGCACCATATATGATCACTTCATCAGAGGAATTCCAGAAAACTTGCAACTGAAAATATTTTGTAATTAGGTCTATTTTAATATACAAAAGGGTTGTTTTGATATCTAAAATATTTTTAGGTGTGCCCTATAAAGGGTTAAGTATTAGTTACTATCGAATCTATAACAAAATTAGTAATTAATAATATTGTGTAATTAGGAATTAATCAGTTGGGTCCTTAACACTTTTCCCTCGTCACACCCAAATATCCACCGCCCCAATATAATCAAATTACCCCCTTGTGGGGCGTGCTCCCCACCTTCAGAATCACTGATTTACGTTCAAACACACTTCATAACATGAAAGTCCCTAACCCATTAACCGCAGATGACTAGAATTTCAGTCATTGCTGTTCTATGGCTCAACAGCGAATGACGGAAAATTCCATCAGTCACAAAATGGACCCTTCCACTTAAAGTTACGGACAACTTTTCCCACTTGCTTCTATGTCTGTTTCCCTGTCTGTAACCTTAAGTGGAAGGGTCCATTATTTACAGAGAAAGCAAACTGTTCGGCTTATTTTGCGCCACCCTGTATAACCCAATACTTACTTTGCACGGGAGTCAACGGCTCCTTCCGCCCGGTGGTTTTGGCCAGCTGGGTGCAGCTGCAATGTCATTGCCAATGAGGGTTAACTGAGGCGTGGTATGGCTCTGCGTAAGCAATGACAAGCCAGGTCATGCTTGCGCAGGACTCGCCCTATGATCAAGTCAAGATTGCTCAAATGTCGCTGTGACACTCGCTGCGGGGACAAGAGCCATTGTTGGCCAGCCAGGACCCCATCCTGAACTGGCCTTCATGTCAAACTTGCCGCTATGGTGAGGCATGTAAACAAACTGTATACTCAAAGTTACCGCTGCATTTAGAACATTGCAACTGAGCTGCTCCTGTCGCATTCAATGGGTTAACAGTAATCGGTTATGTACGCTGTGTTTCATTGAATCGTCATTGAAGGGAGACACAACCTTTGGGGCACAATTTGATCGGTTTCTAGAAACTGTCAACCAATACTGTCAACATAGGTTTCTCCAGTTTTTAAGTTGGTCTGGCTTGCTGGCGATTATCACGCGCAAAGGACGCACAAATAGAGCTAGAGGGCTGAACATTTAAACATTTACTCCTCATTAAAAAAACATTTTTGTTTTTTGAAACCCACCCCAAATAGGTTTTTAATTGGGGTTCAATTTCTAATGTAAGTTTATGCTAAATTGATCCCATAATTTGTGTCCAGCAGCAGTCATACTTGTGTCCAGCAGAAGTCATACTTCGCCCCAAATAGGTTTTTAGTCGAGGTTCAATTTCCAATGTAATTTTATGCTTAATTTGTGTCCAGCAGCAGTCATACTTGTGTCCAGAAGCAGTCAAACTTCGCCCCAAATAGGTTTTTAGTTGGGGTTCAATTTCCAATATAATTGTATGCTAAACTGATCCCTTAATTTGTGTCCAACAGCAGTCATACTTGCTTTTTTGAAAATTCCACTTTTTAGTCCACCTACACGGCATTCTTCCAAAAGACGTTGGCCACGTGATGGTTTCTATTGAGTGACTTCTGGTTATTTGAGAAGGTGGGGTGAGACGTGAAACACATTACCTTACTCCTACAATAGGTTCCCTATATCTGGCCATTGATTGGCTGCTGCTTATGACGTAATAAAAAACGTCAATAACAGGTATAACTTGAACGAGAATTCCGCTGGCGATGTGCCACATTAGAGATCTTACCCATCCAATTCAATTCCAGTTTCATAAATAAATTCTATCCGCACGCTATCAGCCGCAAGTAGAATTGCGAACAGATAAAGAATTAATGTACAGCTTATTGGGGAGGTATCGAGTGGCGTGACAGTTATCAGTATGAAAAATGGAATCGGCGAAGCCAGTTCGAATTCCGACTGAGTCTGCTTTTGTTCGCTTTGCTCCAATACCCTTGGTAAAGACGTGAATCCTCTACTGTCTGCACTCTGCCCTATCTTGGACAACACTAGAAGTTAGTAGTTCTCCTTTTTCTGCTGGTACAATTGTTGTATAGGCTGGGGAGAATTCGTTGGTTCCAGGAAAGAAAGAAGACTGGAACTCGGTGTTTATAAAAAATATCATATATATTTGTATTCCGTTACATACACCACTGGTGAAATGCGCAGTGTCGGAGAGAGATAACGAGAGATGATGCAGGGCACACAGTCCGGGAAAACTCCGTCTGGACTTCGTGCTTTCTCGGCTCGGCTCTGTCTGTTTTCGACCACACCGTCCGTTCATTTTATGGCTTCGACATGCCCACGCCTGGTGTGTTATTTCCGGATTTTGTCAACATCCTGTTTTACTTTGACCACATCACCTGCTGTGTTTGAATCTAATACCATGTCGTTTGGTGTTCTCGCTGTTAGGCCCACGCTGAAACACCTGCAAGTTTAGTCAATATCCTGTTTTCGGTCAGCCACTCATATTGGGGTCCCCAGGGTCACTTCCATTTACGCATAGGTGTTGGCCCGGAAATGTCAGTATATCATAACACAATATAACCCAATACGTCCTGCTACAGGATATTTGGAGAGAAGGTGGATGCCACGAAATAACCCTAGATTTGACCTAATGTCAGAAAACTCTTTCTTGCTTGAATGTCAGGGATTCATCCTTGGTTCTGGTACACTGTATAAGCCAGTACTACCTGTTACATGATATCTTGGGAGGAGTTGGGCGCCGCAAAAAACATTCCGCCCAATGAAATGCCAGGAAGTCAGGGATTCTTCCTTGCTTCAAGGTATAATGTAAGCCAGTACTACCTGTTACATTATACTTGGAGAGGAAATAGGCGCTAACTCCTTTACATCTGAAATGTCTTAAAATCATGGATTCTCCCTTGCTTTCTGATACACTAGTCCATTACTTGTCATGTGATACTTGGGAAGAAGTTGGGCGCTGCCAAGTAACTCATGTTGCCCTCCGAAATGCCATGACGGAGAAAAAAGAAACGGTTAAATCCCTAATCCGATTAACGTTCAGTTTCATAGTGGGAGATTTTCCATGTCAAACGTTCTCGTAATTCGAGCAATGGATATTTCTTCGCTTAATAACAAGCAGTACATACGTGGTTATTTGCTAGATTTGGTCTGGCTAAAAGAAATATCATTGGTAAAAAAACAACTCAACTTCCGAATCTGTCAGCGATATGAGCTTCATAACCATCCCGTTACAGTACGTGCTTAAAGGTTACAATATGTTCCGAAAAAATACGTACAATGAAAATCATGAATAAGCTTTTCTGGCATTGAGATTTTGAGCTGAAATCTTAACTGTAGAAACTACAGACGCGCTAAAACCTTTCCACAGAACTTGAGTTCTCACGCTTCAGTTGTGTGACCACACGAACGATTTGGTTCCTGCTGGGAAAGAACCAGAGACGTTCCGGATCTCACTAGTCAATCTTTAGTCCTTTTCTCAAACTACATTGTTCAAACGTCTTTTGGAGGTGCCGCATGTGGCATTTGATTTCATTTTGATCGATTTCAGCCCAAGCAGACTAAAGACTGATTATTCCTGAACGGCTCTAGTTCCTTTAACAACCACCATCACTGTATTGTGTTAAAAGTTTTCCATTTTGATTTTACTACTATTTATTTAAAAAAAAACATTTAAACCTACTGTTGTAGATTACATTTTATATAGGGGATCATCAGCTGTTTTCCCATGGACCTGTTTCGGGGAGATTACAAAACAGTACATATATTTATTACCATGTGTTCCCCCAACGGTGTTGATCGTTAAACAACTGTCCCACATATATGTTACTATGTAGATCTATAGTAGTATTCAAATTTATTTAGTATATGGATGTTGTTTTACTTCTGTTTTATTTTATTTTGTTATTTATATTTTGTATGCAATTCTATTTTATTATTTAGATTCGGGGTACTAGCATAACTTTATAACTATGGATTACATTCTACAGTTCTATTTATTATAAATAAAGTGAACTATATATAGATAACATTTTGAAATTCATGGTCTTACCTTATCTAACTAGCTTTCTTGGAGTAGACGTTTTGGTTAAGTATGTGCCGAATATTTCTAACTATGGATTATATTCTACAGGTCTATTAATTACAATTAAAATGTACTGTGTATAATGTACTGTGTATAGATACCATTATACATTTCATGAAAAAATCTTCTGAAAAATCCTCTTATCTTAATTTCCTGATATTTCTTAAATTAGTCTCTGTGTTTCTCCTATCAGTTTCAAACACTGACTGACTGAGGCTTCCTTATATCAGTTCAAGTTAACTATAAGGGAATGCAATTTGTCAAACCAAATTTAATCTAATATTATATTTAGTCTTAGATGTTGGCTATTCTGCCTCTAATGTGTTTATAATGTGATCTTATACTTGTTGGAAGTTACAAAACCAACTGTTGAAGATTCCTCTATATGTATCAGCACTTATTTGGATCGGCCGAAGATATCAGTCAGACAATCTAAGAATGTGTCTCCAAACAAGATTCCTGAAAATGAGATTTGAGTTTTCTCTGCCCCATAGGCATTCAACTCTGTGGGAATGACATTTTTTCCCCAAACCGCTATATAATCTTATGTTTAATCTGGGAAAGATTGTTTTATTTTTTTGTTAAATACGTGTCGAAAGTTCATAACTGTGGATTACATTCTACAGGTTTATTTATTACAGATAAAGTGAACTATATATAGATAAAATTATGAATTTCATCAATTTTCTTACCTTATCTGATTATGTTTTTTGGAGTCTAATTTTCTGTTAAGCATGTGCCGAAGCTTTTTAACTATGGATTATATTCTATAGGTCTATTTATTAAACTGTTATTAAAAGTGTACTGCACATCAATAACATTAT
>VCCN01000410.1:1188441-1198850 GCA_006491835.1 Architeuthis dux
AGCGGGAAAGTGGTATATGTTGAGGAGAGAAATTGTTTAACCCGTCTGGATAAATGACTGTATATAAGTCAATGTGTCTATGTCCCTATGGGGCGAAATGTGTGTCGCTCACTTGTACTAGTGTGTATGTAAGTTAAGTGGGGACAGTAGTCAGTGAGATAAAATGCATGGACAGTGGTAAGCAAGGGAAAGGAACATATACAATGTTGACCTGACAATAAAGGATTGGTGATATAGGGAATATTTTCATCTATGTCCGTGTATTCAAGGGAAATAACGTTTTTGTCTTAAATCGTTGGACACCGCTGTTGTATGTGTGCCATTGTAACAACTATCCCCGCTTTCCTCTATATATTTCGGTATGTCAGTCATTGGTACTAGAGATGTTCGCCCATCTAAATATTGAGAGCTGCGAAATGTAATGTATCTCCTTACCTAGTAACGTTCCTCCTTGGAGTAGAAATTCGATGTTGTAAGCTTCACAAAGGTTTATAAATTTCTGAAAGACGAAGAGATACATCAACCTTTCCTCCTCCGTGAGCGCAGTGGAGAATTTCATGGTGACGTTTTTTTGGAACTTATTAAGGCTCCTTATTTTCCCAAACTCCTTGCTTATTGCCTTGGGGTCAAACCTGGCCAGTTGCGGGAAGACAAGCCTCTCTTTGGCGGTTTGGGGTGGGGGCGAAATGCTGCATGGTGTGTCGTCAAAGATGATGAAATAGTAATTGTGTATGTAGATCCACACAAAGTTTGTTGTAAAAAGCACTGCAAGAATTAAAATCATCCATGTCCGCTTACGAAAATAAATCATCACGTCACTTGAGAAAACGAGTACCGGACAAATAGACAACCTGAAATATAAAGAATGGAGTCTTTAAGAATTGGAGTAATTTAAATGATTAAAAGGTATGTATTCTCACAGAAACTTTGATAGTGCCAGTCCCAAACCCGTGAAAAGATCTCCTGGCTACACATCAATAAGCAACTCTACCCTGATCTCTTGTCGACAATGTACAGAGTGTTTCATAAGGACGTATCCTTAAGGATAAGATGGTAGGATTTACGCGCACGTAATATTTCTGCTACTGTGTTAGTCGCGTGACAACGTTGTATTCAGAGACAACGGCAATTAGCAGTTGAGATGATCGCATCATAGGCTAATGTTACATAACGTGTATGCAACTATTGTTGTGCGTATATGTGTGGATACGATTTTGACCACTTGTTGATCTGTAGTGTTGTGGGGTTTTTGCTCTGGTTGTCCTTCTGGTGAAGAAATTTCCAATTTGCTAAAAACGCTGAATAAATCAGAGACACGTTTCTTTTAACAGCTGTCGTTTTAATTCTATTTCGAAAGGGAATATGCTTGCATGTCGACTAAACAGAGAGAGAGAGAGAGAGAGGGGGGAGAGAGTAAGACTCTGAGAGAGAACTACTCTCAACTCTCTCCCGTGTGGGGAGCTCTGCGCCCCGCCCTCAGACCAGCCAAAGCATCCTGCGGTCTGCCTGCGGTGCATCGCCCCTCCCGGCGTCTCACTCTAACCTTCAGAACTTTTCGCCTATGTATAGAACAATAACCCTCTAGGCTTCCTACGTGTTCAAAGTATAGCCTCATTCTGCTGACGTCAGCAAAATTTGACATTTCAGCCATTTTGTTTTATGTTTGTGTCAACAATTTAGCTTTTAATAGTTAAATTATATCTTACTCAGCATTTCGGTCTACGAATTTCACCTTTACGCGACCCATACAAAATCAAATTCCTCACCAAATCATCCTGGCTTGTTATTGTTTATTATTTCCCGTCGTTCTTGTGTAATACACACGTCAACCTGGCCTATGACCTTTTAAAGATTGTTTAGCCTGGCTCTCATTTTTCCTTGTCAAGTTTATGTACTTATAAAGGAAACAACATACTTCAAAAATCCATACCGCAGACAGTGTCTTCATTTGTGTTGTGTCAGTTATGTCGCTTTCCCAATTTACTGAAACGTGTATGTAGTCTAACGGGTTCGAACCTGAATCCAGTTTGAAGAAAATTACTTCCAACATCTATTGTAAAGGGATATTGTAGGGATGTACTTATTTATGGGCGATACTGTACATTTTAACTTTACAATAGATGTTGGAAGTGATTTTCTTTAACCTGGATGCAGGTTCGAACCCGTTACACGACATAAACGTTTCAGTACATTGGGAAAGCGACATAGCTGACACTGTACATAACAGTATCGTCCATAAATGAATACACCCTACTACTTTTTGTATAGATAATACCCGATAATATCCGTTTTGATTGTGTAATCTTCCACTAGAAATAATAAAAATCCTACTATGTTTGGTTTAGAAGAAAATTAACTTTCTATAACATAGTGGTAGGGGTGTACTTATTTATGGGCGATACTGTATGTGTAATTAGAAATTTTTTCTATTCAAATGGTTCTTCGGACGATTGAAATCCTTCTTGTTATTTGTGTTGTAAACACGTCGTTTCGGAAGCAGAGAAAAATCAAAGAAGCAGCTCACATCAAAATGTCGACTAAATGCCAGACAAGTGCGGATTTCAACCCGATGTGGCTTCCACTTCTCAACAAACCTAAACCCGACAAGACAAAGACACAGAAACACCCGGGACATGTGCTATAAGGGTTACCCCATTTAAACATAACTTCTGTTTAACCCAGCACACTCGGATTTTACACCTGAAGAAGGCCGAAGAATGGATCGGCCGAAACGTTGTGTTTACAACACAAATAACAAGAAGGAGTTCACTCGTCCAAAGAACTATTTGAATATTTATTTATTTATTAAATAAAAATGCCTCTATGGGCATCTCAGTATACAATTTACATTAAGAATAGTTATTCAACATATAAATATACATTAATTCAAGTGATAAAAAGGTGTATGAAAACTTAATACAAAATTTATCAGGCGCATTTTATTTATTTATTTATTTTCCTAACGTCTTCTCATCTGATAATCCCAGAATTGCCCTATTAATTGACTTTCTATCCGAGATAATCTAAATCTTCTTAAAATTATTTACACTTGTAATGTTTATTACATAAACTGGTAAACTATTCCAGTATTTCAAATTTCTCTGAAGGAAAAATCAATCTGTTTTGCGACTTTGGTTTTGCAATGGACCTAGCTAATAAATTGTCCATTCTTTCTGACTTGTTAAACATTACATTTCCATAATTTGTAAAACCATTTAATATCTTGAAAGTTTCGATTAAGTCTCCTCTTGTCCTTCTCTCAAACAAAGTTGTCATGTCTAACTTTTCTAGTCTATCTATATACCTTAAATCTCTCATGCCACGTATCATTCTGGTAAATAGTCTCTGTACTATCTCCAATTTCAAAATTAAATTCTAATTACCATGACTAGCGCATGGGGCCCAAGCCTGTACACAATACTCAAAATGTGGCCGTATTATTGCTTTAGAAATTATTAGCATACCATATGGATCTCTTGATAACATATTTCTGCTAAGCCAACCAATAGATTATTTTAATGTCAATTTTTGTCGTAAAAAAATAACTTCGATTATGCATGATTGATATCTGCCGACAGAAAAAAACGTCCCGTCCTATCTAACTTATTAAGCATTTGTAAACGTCTCGGATAATGAATTAGAAAGGGGCTAAATTAGGAGCTAAGAGCTAGATGTAGACTTATAGGAGCTAAATGCACCAAAAAGAAGCTAGATCCAGCCCCAAAATAGCTAAATTAGCAACCCTGCTTTATTTCAATAACTAAGAAGATTTAGACATCTAGTAAGATACTCACAAAGTCTTTTACTTAGATGTGCGGGTTGTCGAAGACGGATTTTGGTAATACAACAGTTTCTGATTATTCGTCCAATGAACATTCAACACTTTCAAAAGATCAACAAAGCCTGGAAGCTAAAGTGATTTCAGGAGACAAATAAACGAAGTTGTTGACGAAATGACCGGGACGTGGCAACGCAGAGGACATCTGAAATGAGAAAGAGAATCACAGATTATATCAACCAAAAATGAGGTTACTAAAACTAACAGGTCTGCTTAGTCACTCAATAGAAACCGTAATGTGACAACGTCTTTTGGCAGCATGCCATGTTGGGGGTGATCAATGAATATGTTATTTGTTACTTCGTTGGCAGAGGTTTAAAAAGACTTTCTAGCTTTTCAACAACAGAATTTCTGCCTATCTTGAAATCAAATTTTCCAGCAAATCCTCCTGTAATGAGAAAACGTCAAACAAAACTGTCAACATAGGTTTCTTGAGTTTTTAAGTGGGTCTGACTGGTTATCTATGTATGTACAGTATCGCCCATGAATAAGTACACTCCTATCACGTTTTAATAGAAAGTTAATTGTCTTCTAAACCAGACATGGGCAAACTGCGGCCCGCCGGCTGCATGCGGCCCTTTTGACATTCAGAATGGCACGCTTAATTTCATGAGGAAAATAACGTTTTATTAAAATTTTGTTTGTTTCGTTTCGTTCTCGCTCGTTCACAGACAAGATTGGGGGAAGTTTATTTTCAAAGTGTAAGTGTGTAGATGCTGTATTTTTTTAAATGTCATCCTAACTTGCTAAAAACCTGCACCAGGGTCCCAGAAATACACACAGAAACCTTCATGTGGTTATGGTGTGTGTGTTTTTATGGTAGGAGAGTACATACAGATTGACGGACGGACATTTGTATAATTATTAAATAATAAATACTTGGTTTTAATGTTTGATCGGTTGCAATCAACTCTGTTCCCTTTTGTGCATCCGTAGTCAATTTTGATTTTTTTTTAAAAACTAGCTCAGCGACGCTTGGGGTATGCAATTAATTGTGTTAAACCATTCAATTTTATGACTTGCCAGAAGAATTTCAAATACCTGTTCAACTGCACGTCTACTTAATTTTAATTCTTGATAAACACAACCCATGACTTCATCTAAATAGAGGAAGCTTTTTGAAGAAATGAGAAAAGTCCAGCATAAGGATTACTTCTTTGTTGGAGTAAAGAACAGACCAAGGTGTCTAATATGTTCTGAATCCCACTCCGCATTTAAAGAATATAACGTTAAGCGTCATTACACTATTAAACATTCCGGGTTTGATAAATTTAAAGGAGATATTAGAAAGCTTAAAATTGAAACACTGAAGAAACAGGACGGTAGCTTAAACTCGCTCTTTTCTAAAAGGCAGACAGAGCTCAGAGAAGTGGTGCATGCTAGCTGTTGTTAGCGAAAACGTTGCTAAACATTCTAAAAGTTATTTTCACAGTGAAATTGTGAAAGAATGCTTTTTTGGCAATTGCTGAACTTCTGTGTCCGTAAAAGATAAAACTGTTTGAAAAGATTAGCTTGTCTCGCAGAACAATAACGAGACGGATTGAAGAAATTGCAGCCGATATCGAGGGTCGCTAACAGAAAGATCATCAGAATTTAATTCATTTTCACTGGCTATCGTCGAAAGTACCGATGTATCAAATTCAGCTCAACTTGCAATTTCCATGCGTGGTGTTGATAAAGCCTTTAATATTACTGAAGAAATACTTTGTGTTCAAACAATGAAAGATACCGTTACAGGAAACAATATCAATGAAGAAGTAAAGAAAACAATAAGAAAGTTGAATCTCTCCTTTGAAAGGCTCGTCAGTGCATAACCAGACTCAATGGTTGGACCTAAGATAGGCTTTGTTTCTAAATTAAAATCAGAATTGGCTTTTTAAAATTCAGCCGACAATGACTTCGCAACATTTTATTGCATAATTCATCAAGGGAATTTATGTGCCAAGTCGATAAAATTCGAAAATGTTATGCGTGTCGTTGTTTCAAGCATCAATTCCATAAAATCCCGAGCACTTAATCATCGCCTGTTTAAAGAATCTTTAGAAGAACGAATCTGAGTATGGCGATCTGGTATGGTTCAACGTGTTATAGCCTCAGAGAAGAATGCGCCTTCTTGGAAATGAAACGTAAATGCTGAAAAATAATAATAACTGGTTTTGGGAGGATATGCCACCATGTTTGGTAGTACTTATATCGTTGGCTAAGTAAATGGAAGATGGTTCAACGATTTATAGCCTCAGAGAGAAATGAAAGGTAAATATATACCCGAGCTGAAATGAAAGGTAAATGTATCCCAGAGCTGAAAAATAATAACTGGTTTTGTGATCTTGCATTTCTCGTAGATATTACCACCCATTTAAATGATCTTATTTTTGATTTGTAAGAATCAGCTTAGGACTGGTGACGCTTTCCATTTGCCCCACATTAGCCAATCACAAGGAGTTAGATTTGCTGATGAGTTAAATGACTTGATAAAAGAACAGAGCTCCAGATTTAATGTCTTCAATTCTAGAGAAGCCGATTTTAACCTTTTTGCAAATCTATTTAATGCTCATGATGAAAGAATAGCACGAACAGAACTGCAAATGAAAATAATCGAACTTCAGAGTGATGAACTTCTTCAGCAAAGATTTAAAAATGAATCTTCATTGCAGTTTTATGCAACTCTTCCTGGAGATGACTGCCCCAAAACGGGCTTCTTCGGGCTTCTTCGCTAGAGGATATGCCACCATGTTTGATAGTACTTATAGATGTGAACAACGTTTTCTTCGAATGAAAATCATAAAGTAAAAACCAAGGACAAGATTAAACAGATAATCATCTCGAAGACAATTTACGAGTTGCAACATCTCAGATATCTGCAAATATTGGACAACTTGTAAAAGATTTTCAACGCCGAGTTTCTCACTATAATTCGTCAATAATTTCTATTTATTGTTATGTGAATAACAAATGAACAGATAAATCATAAATACGATGTTTCTTGTCTGGATTTTGTCGAACTATTTTCCTCGTCTGTCTTTCTCATTTTTTTCACAAAGTTTCTTGCCCAATCTGTCACCTCACGTTCAATTCTTTTCAATTTAAATGTTTGGGGTTGCTTCCCTTTGATCAGGTGACCATTTCTTTACAACGTCATCCCCTAAAATAATTCGACTAAACCACATATAATGATTAAGTATGATGTTTGTTAAATGTGTCTTTTAGTAGTGTAGCCCGATTTATGATGAGCAATATCTCAAGCGAACCCGCTGCACGAAAAAGGATGCCCATGCCTGTTCTAAACCAAACATAGCAGGATTTTATTATTTCTAGTGGAACATTACACAATCAATACAGATATTATCGGGTATTATTTATGACCAAACTCTCCAGCATTCAAACTCTGTTGCCAAAAATATTTTTCGTAGTGTTGTACTCATCTTTGGATGCCAACATATGTGGATATGTGGATTTGACAATATATATAACTAGATTATGTATACGCCCCCTCAATTTAGAGGTAGAGCACTATCGTAGAGAATTACCTGTTTACATCTTAGATCTTCGGAGTACTCCGAGTTGAGCGCTCTTGTAAACAGTGTATATGCCTAAAATAAGGATCTACAACCCGCCGCGGTGACTGGGGCGTTGTAAAGAGATCGGAATGCTGGCCCAGATATCCGGTTTCAATCCTCGCTCGAGGCACCAAGGCACACTGATGAGTCGTAAGACGACGAAACAGCGCTGTATGTGGATTTGACAATATATATAACTAGATTATATATATATATATATATATATACACACACACACACACACGCACACACTTCTGTGTCAAAATAATTCGAAGAGGTCGATGAATACATCTACCTAGGTCAGGTAATAAAGCTAGAGAAAGACCATGATTGCGAAATAAAACGACGCATAACGATAGGCTGGAAAGCATTTGGTATGAATAGAGACATTTTGAAGAGCACCTTGCCAATGTGCCTAAAGCGTAAAGTATACAACGGTTGCATAATACCAGCCATGACCTACGGATGCGAAACATGGAAATTAACAAAACGAGCTGAAAACCAACTTAGAATAGCACAGAGAACCATGGAAAGAGCAATGCTAGGGATAACTCTTAAGAGATAGAAAAAGATGGATAAGAGGGAGGACTAGAGTGAAGGATATTATACAAATAATTTAGCAGAAAAAATGGAGATGGGCTGGTCACCAAACAAGAAGATATGACAATAGATGGAGGGAAAGAAAACCGATTGGTGCCCTGGAAAAGACCAGATACAAGATGGAGGGATGAAATAGAAAAGTTTGCCGGCAAGACGTGGCAGAGGTTCGCACAATGTAGGTCATCATGGAAGGAGATGGGAAAGGCCTTTGTCCAGCAGTGGACTTATAACGGCTGATAATGATGATGGATAAAATGAAAATATATCTCTAAAGGTTCTTTGGTCCGCCAAGAAATTCAATCAATTCTTCTCTAGCCCATGGCCCACCCTTCCACAAAATGTCATTGAAATTAATTCAGGACTTTTGGAGATACTGTGTGTACAAACAGACAGCCACGAGTGATTATTTCGTTGACCGAGATAAATAAGCCAACACAAATATTTGATATTTGAACTGTTCCGTGCCTTTTCAAACATGCCCTAGATAGATAGATAGATAGATAGATAGATAGATAGATAGATATGAATAGATAGATAGATATGACAGATAGATAATGAACAGAGATAGATAGATATGAACATACTGAGCTAGATAGATAGATAGATAGATAGATAGATAGATAGATAGATAGATAGATAGATAGATAGATAGATAGATCCGTGTCAGTCTTTCCGTCTTTTCACATGATATCTCCAAAAGTTCTCAATGAATTTGAATGAAATTGAATGTAGGAGGCTGTGTCATGTTGTAAGAAAGAAGTGATTAAATTTGGGAATGTGTTTTCGATTGAGAGATATCTTTATTATTCTGCATGAAAAAGGGTTAAACACGAATAGTTAACCAAATTTAAATGTCAAATACACATGTACATATTGCGAGAATTGCGTTTGTTCTTTAATATTTCATTTCTATTCCGTATTTAGTTAGTTTACAGCGTTGAGCGGTATGCGCTCTCTGAGTGCTTTCTAGTAGGTATTCATTCAATGTGACCCTTGAGTTTGATGCTTTGTTGCTAGATTCTCGATACTCGGATTCATATTTTCAGTTTTAGTCTTATGTCTGCTTGCATACATACGGTATCGCCCATAAATAAGTACACACCTACCACTTTTTAATAGAAAGTTAATTGTCTTCTAAACCAAACATAGCAGGATTTTATTATTTCTAGTGGAACATTACACAATCAAAACAGATATTATCGGGTATTATTTATGACCAAACTCTGCAGCATTGAAACTCTGTTGCCAAAAATCTGAATATGTTGCTGTCCAAAGATGAGTACAACACTACGAAAAAATATTTTTGGCATCAGAGTTTCAATGCTGTAGAGTTTGGTCATAGATAACACCCGAAATAATAAAATCCTGGTATGTTTGGTTTTGAAGAAACTTAACTTTTAATAACATAGTGGTAGGGGTGTACTTATTTATGAGCGATACTGTATATGTTATTTTATATGGCCTTTTTTGGTCGGCAATGCAGTTCAAGTTATTTTCTTCATCAATATTCTATCGGCTGCACTAGAGCAACATTCAACCAAATATGAAGTCAGAAAGCACAACAGTAGCTTACCCGTATTTTGTGACTTTACTGACATAAGACGAAAGGTCCCATATTTTTTAGAGAAAGATCCATTTGTATACGACAATCATTCGCCCCTTTTCAGCTAAACCTTCACCACCTTAGGGGCGATATGGCCCCCGTTGTGAATGGCCAGGGCGTATCTGATGGAAGGGGTGAGAAGGCGATTTTAAATCAATGGATGGGGAGCCGGCAAAAGCTATATGATAGTAGTTCATCTACTAATATTATACAATAACAAATCTCACTAAATGTTGGAGAGAGGGCCCATCAAGGAGCCAAGCCCCCAAATCTCCTATAGCTATATGATAGTATTTCATCTACTAATATTATACAATAACAAATCTCACTTAATGTTGGAGAGTGGGCCCATCAAGGAGCCAAGACCCCAAATCTCCTATAGCTATATGATAGTAGTTCATCTACTTATATTATACAATAACAAATCCCACTAAATGTTGGAGAGAAGGCCCTCAAATCTCCAGCTACGCCCCCGAGAATGACTGTAAACAGAGTGCCAGAAACAAGAAAGGCTTACACAAATCAACATTAAATCTCCTACCTTATCGTTCCCAGGTAGATTTGCTGATGTGTCTAGCGCGAGAGAAACAAGCCTAGTACTTAGATTGTTGCTTTAACCACTCGTTGATAACCGGACAGCTAATGACTAACCCCACCCCGCTCTCCCACTTGTGAAATAGCCTCTTAAAAAACATTATCTTTCAGCGTGTTCTCATTGTTGTAATCGATAAATGATATTATTTAACCGAGCTTAGGCTACAATAGACCAATAACAATTTAATTTCAACTAATTCTTGTATTACACTCTCCC
>VCCN01000410.1:1289978-1308305 GCA_006491835.1 Architeuthis dux
GATAAGGGAGAAAATGAGAAGATACAGGCATAGGGCAAGAGCAGAGTCATAATATATATTCTTAGTTATCAACACCCATGTAATTTCCACAGGTCCAGCTAGCAGTATATATTGATACAAATTCCTATAATTTCCGCAGATAACAATCTGACATGATTAACTGGTGGCTACTTTACTAATGTTTATTATTAGATGCTTATTTTAGACCAGATATTACCAGTGACAAAACTTGACCGATATATTTGAATTTACTAACATTCAGTATAAAACTGAGATGCAAATCTTTTTATTTATAACTGAAATAATGTTATGCGTTATTAAATTTCATCTTAAGGCTGGCATAAACTTTAATGTTAAAAATTTCAGGTGAATTAAACACATAAGCAATAAAAACTTTATTTTGCTGCTGCAAAAAAAAACAAAAAAAAAAACAACAAAAAAAACAAAAAAACATGTACATAAACTTAAGTTATGTAAGTTTTTAAGCATGAAAGCTGGACGTCACGGGTCAAGTCAGTCGGTTGCCTGCTCCCGGCAATTCTTCTACCACTTTTCGATTCACTCCAAGGACATTTAATTGCCTGGCGATGGGTCACTCCAAGAACACTACCCAGGGGGGTCAGGACAAACAGTGTTGCCTAATAAGGAGTGAATTCAGAAGTTAAGATACTGTCTCGCTAATTGAAGCACAGACTGCGTGCCATAGCCAACATCAGAACAAATTTGTTTGCGTGGACTACTAATCGGGTGTGCTAGTATGGCGTGCCGTACCAGGCTTCCCCGTAGGCTCCAGAAATGGAAAGATGTAATTTGATATCTGAAAATGATCGCGATCTATCTAACTCCAATATCACTATGGCCCGTTTCATTGGTACTGAAATGGGGTTGCAGCATATTCACTGACATGTAAAATTCATCCAGATACATATTCACGGAGATTTTTAAAATTACAAAAAGATTAAGAATTAAAAAGAATTTACTGGAACGAAAATATATTAAAGATTTAGCAAACGTTCGGAAGTGGGCCCATGCCGTTTTCAGCTATTTATGTACTTCTCAAACTTTTGACGAAAAAGCGATACGTGACGAGAAAAAAAAAAGTTAAAAACTTGTATAAGAATTATTTTTATTGTAAGAAATAATTATCCCATCATTCGTAAAAAAATTGAATGAAAATTTTTTCAATCTACAAATTATATTTTTCATGTTTAGAAACGGAGATGTTTGTCTTTGAAAAAGTTGTTTCCTGTTTAAACAATGGGTCGTACGTCATAATTAGCATATAGAAAAAGTAAAATAAAATTCAATAATTCACGTAGTTGTTTCAATGTTTTTAATTTAATTTTTTTTAGATATTTACTTACTTTTTTGATGATGTAGTATTGTAAATCATCATTTAATTTTAATTACTATTTACCTTCATCTTAAATTTTTGTAATTTTCAAGATCTCTGAATTGTTGTAAGCGGGCGTTATCCCCAAACACAATTACCTAGCATATAGGTGAATCTATAGTTAGAGAGTCGCACTGTTCATTATATAAATAAAATTGTTTCTTAGACCAATATCGCCATTGGTCATGGTGTTGCATATTCGTCTTGGACTTGGAGACTTGGTTTATAAAAATATGAGGATATATTTTTATTTCATCAGATACATCGTGCCGTGGCGGAGAATGAAGAGTGATAATGAGAGCCGACAGTGTTTTCCCGAGCTAGGTGCTCCACCTTTGTGCCCTTTATCAGGTTCAAACGCCCATGCTGATTTTCCAGCCCGCCATCTGCAGTCAGGATTTAGTTAATATCCTGTTTATGACTTTGCAACACCTGGTGTGTCTTTCCAGTCCCTGACACCTGTTTGGGTTTCGGTCGATATCCTGTTTTTGAATTTCAACGGCTGCCTAAATATCTAACAATTGTTCAGATAATGTATAATGAGGTTAAATAAACAACCAAACAGATCCATTTTCAAGTCTATCTTCTTAACTTACCAAATGTCTGCCTGTATGTAACAGTGTAACTTGGGAATTACACAACAACATATCCCCATGAAACTTTCTGTATGGACTAATGGGAGACCGAGCATGATTTTAACATATTAGTTTTGGAAAAAGTTATAGTGCATAGTTTTCATCCGCATTCACCCCAATAAGGATCTGATTTCCAGCTATCTAAGGAGTCATTCAGTGTCAAATCAAACAATTTTTTTTCTAAATTTGGCAAATAATTAGTCTGGACTTTGGTAATGATATGTACAAAATTTCATGGTGGATAACAAATGGGAACTTGTGCTACAAGGATTTTAATGAACTAAAATTCACAAAGAAATGTTAAATGAATTTTCAAATGGAATATCTCATTTTATATGGAAATTTAGGAGGTTTGTTTACAATGATTATGCCAATTGGTCTCATCAATAAAGAATTTTATTACATGCCGACTTAATTTTTAAAACTATGACGGAAAGTTAGGGCCGTGTTTTACATTATAATTACATTGTAAATAGAATCCACCTAGTAAAACCCGAGAAATAGTTTTTTTTGTAAAATAAAAACAAAAAAGTCCTTTGAGATATATTAAAAATACATGTCCGGTCTTAATTTGGTGAGAATCTGTAAAAAATTAACTTTTTTTTATTTGACCTCCGAGGTAAAAATGCACATAATACAAGTTTTAGATCCACTCGAGTACTTTAAGATGGTATATAAATGAGCTTTCTAGATGTAAAAACAACTGAGATATTGATTTTCAAATTTTGTCATTACCTTCAAAAATTCACATGTTTTGTAAAGTTCAGGTCTCTATCTTTGGAACCCTTTGAGCCAGAAATGTGAGACATGTGCCATTCAATTTGTCTCAAAGATCTATAAGTGCCAAATTTGAACAATTTGTGATGGTCGTGGTTGTTTTGACATGTTTATCTGTATGTGATCTCTAAGTAGCCAAAAGTATTGAATTAAGGTATCTCTACGAAGAGGGGGGGGAGAAAAAAGGTTTGATCTGTTATTGTGTCCAGGAACTAACTGAAAATTCTGCCCGTAGTTGCAACAATTCAGGATTCAACATTTTCAGACCAATATCCTCATCTTTTGACTTAACTTGTAAATTTTGATGAGCCCATACCCCAGTCATCAACCTAGATAACGTCCTAAAACTTTGAACAAAACCTTTTAACTGATAAGAGATTGTTGTCCTGGTCGGTACAGCCACACATCAATTTTCAATGGATTTAAAAGTTTATCTGGGAGTTTTTACATTTTTACACCATGATATTGTAGAAACTGCTTTCTGATCAATTAAGAAATAATAATTGATCAGTAGAAACAAATGGATTCATTATTTCTACATACTTTAGAAATGAATAATGAAACTCGGAAACAATTTTTTTGATAATACTCAAAAGTTTTATTCCACGATTTTTTGTCATAAGAAATAGATTGTGGTGATTTCAAATTCCACTGGATATCACAGTTCAGTGGATTTTTGGTAAATTTTAAAAATAAACGTGTTCTGCGCATAAAGATTTCAGAAATTTTACTCATACAAATGTTTTGTTTACATTCTCATGACAATATTTACACTAATTTATTTTCAAAAACATCTCTAGTTCTATAAAGGTGAAAACATTTTTTTTATCTCAGATATTTGTTTCAATCATTTTTTTCTTAATAATGACACTAAGATTCCGACGATAAAAGTAAATTGATGTTTTCGTATCCAGTGGAATTTTAAATCACCACAATCTATTTCTTTCAAAAGATCTCCACACTCTTGACAATAAAAAAAGCTGTATCATTAAATATTTCCTCCTGATCAATAAGCAATAATAATAATTGATCAGTAGAAACAAATGGACTCATCATTTCTACAATATCATGGTGTAAATATGTAAAAGAAAAAACTCACAAGTAACATTTTAAATCCGTTTGCACCAGCTATTAAACCTGTAAAAAAAAAAAATCCATGTCTCGCGACCAGTTTGCATGGCTGGTAGGCCAGTAATGTGTATGGCCTTGCATCCATTATATTTCTTTTACCAAGTCATTAGCCCAACCCCGCAAGGTGTCAGCTCTTTTACCTTCTCCGTCTAGAGAACTTGAGACAAACAGGACGCATCCACTGCGTTCTCTTAAGCAAGCTAACAATAAGATGACAAATTTTGTTGAGCCACAGAACTGCAATGATTGAAATTCCTTTCATCATAAGTTAATGGGTTTTGAACTCTTATGGGGACGTATCTGCGATCGGATGTAAGTCGACATATTGTAGAGAAGTGGTGGGGAGGGCATGTAAGAGATAAAGCTTTTTTGCATGTTAGTATAGAGAATAAGTGTCTCTGAAAAATTTGGTTTAAAAAAAGGTCTTCCCCCGGAAAGTAGGTCACCAGGGAGTTAGGATAGCTTTGGGCAACAGGTGGATTGGCTGAGCAGAGGAAAGGGGAAGTTTTGGGGTTTTTTTGGAGGGAAATCAGTCAGAAGAGGGAAGCCGGACAGAGCAGACCTGGAATGTCTAGGACCAGGCGTTTGACTACAAGATCAGCGGGAGTTGACCACGGAACAATGAGGAGAGGTGGCTGAAGATAGGATGGGGCGTACGAGGGGTACATGTAGGAAAAAGTAATTCGCTTTGTTCTTCTCATTTTATCGGGCAGTTTCTAAAAACTGCAAATAAATCAAATTACTAAAACACCTATTTTTCGCGATGACCCATCTTCCCATTTTCAACTGACCCGAAGAACCAACAACTGCAGTCTCGTCAAGTGCCAGTGTTTCCACAACGGTATCTTGGCAGACACAGCATGGTACAATATGACTAATCTATTTCAGCACCTTTACCAAGGATTGAACTCAATGGTGCTATATTGGTCTTTTCTTTCTTTAATACCTACAGAACTCGAGAAAGTCTAAATGATTTCTTCGGGCAGAATACAACTTGAATTTGATGATCAAGCAGAAACCATGATAAATTTTAATTACAACCTCTGTCCCATAATAGTGGTTGCATTTACATATACATTTATATATGCAAATGTAACAACTATTATGGGACAGAGGTAGTATCATTTTTATTAAAATACCAAAGTACATACCTGCAGTTTATATGATGACTCTCTCTTCTCTGTCGGATTTCTGCTATTTTGCCCATGGCAGTCACTGAAAAAGAAAGAAAGAAATGATAAGAAATTTTTGTAAAATTGGCACAGCCGATAAAGAAATGATTAATTCTCAACAAAATTGTTTTGAAGTTTGAATCTTTCTAAAACAAGGCAATTCATTTACAACATTGGTTCTTAACCTTGGGTGCCCCCACCACCCACCCAGTGGGGCATACAGCAATTCAGGGGGTGAGAGGAGGGTGGCAAACAAACTTTTTAACGTTTTATTGCTGACGAATACAACTTTTAATCGTTTCAACTGGCTTTATTAGTAATATTTTGATACAGACTTTTAATTGACATTTTCTTAATAAGTATAATAAGTTAAAACAAGAGAGACTCCTACAATCCCCTACACAGCAACATGCCAATTCATTCCCTGAATGTGAGCACCCAACAACCAATGTCACAGATGCTCTCACTGCAAATGTATTTCTCTGGTGTAAACACCATGCAATGCACTCCAGCAATCTGAGAGTGCACCGACTAGTCCATGCAACTGCCCACATCGCCAGGCACAACAATCCAAACCTACAAAACTACATTTCCCACCAACCGCACCCAAATGTGGACAGCTCCAACAATGGCCCACGGAGCAGCTTCAACACCTGTGAACATCGAATGATCAACGAAACACAATCACAATGAAAACTAAGCATTACAAAGAGATTTTCTCTTAATACCCCGCAACACAGAGCAGGGTTGTTGGAGCACCGCAGATGTCATCATGAGTGTGTCAAGGGCAAGATAACCTGACAGAGCACACCCGTCTTCAGGCTGAGTTGCTAACCATAGCTAGAGATCCCATTCTGCCCTACTATTTATCCATAGCTTGGGAGCTGGGAATCATGCCTTTCCCAAGGGCAGTGTGAGGTAAACACAAACTGTCTCTGCATGCTAATCACACTCTCCATTCTAACCGTTTGGACACACAGCGCCACCATTCAACTTTCTCATATCCCAAAGAAGTCAAGTGCAGAATGATGCTACACAATGAAAGCTCACTTTCGTTTCCTGAGGTCTACAGTTAGCTGAGATGTAGAATGGGTGAGCAAGAACTGACTAATTAATTATAGGTCATTATTATACACTGATGATTTACTCTGACTAGTGTTATATCTTGTTTATATATAGTGTTATATCTTGTTTATATTATATTTATATATCTAGTTTATATATAGTGTCATATATATCTTGGTTGTTAGAGTCACAATGTTTCCGCTGTTATACTCTCCGACATTCTTCACATCAGGGCTCGCAATTAACGTTGTCCAGGGGGATGGAAGTGATTTAAAAATAATTTTTATTATTCTATTTTTAAAAATCACTTCCACCCCGGAGGTGTCCGGGGAAGATATCTTTTTTATTAAAATTTGGTGAGGATTGTTCTTGTCATTTTGAACTGGAGTTTGACAATTATTTATTTCCTCAACATTTTAACGGTGTTTTTATTATGCTACTAACAACAACTATTGATAATAACAAAGTGGGACGGTTAAAATTGTTTTTCAGGACGGTAGTGAACCCTGCTTCACATATTTATCATAATTGGTATGTAACCTTCTCCAAATTTCGAACCAAACCCTTTATCCAACTCTCGACCACCAGTCAGGGTACCAGATACACTTAATCAACACTTTTATCCATTTGTTCAACCCCTGGGTCGGGTAGTGCAGAAAAGTCATACTCTCTGGTTCAGATAAACAAGCATAGCAAGAAATGATGGGGGGGTGGGGGGTAAATTGCTGCTTCAGAGAAAACATGTTTGCTTCCTGTTAAAAAGTTGCCTTAGCATGTGTTATGAAGAAAAAGAACCATTAAATTTGGTAGCCTTCCCAGATAAAGTAGGCTACCTCCCCATTTTCATAATGGTGGATTTCTAATACCTGGCCTGGTTGGTGAAAATTCAACATCATCAAAACAGGTCATGTTATATATCATTAGAATCAGGGTTTAATACTGATTCAACTTTTCAAAAAGACTATATGCCCAAAATCAACTGTTTAAGATATTTGTGATTTTTAACTCAATCTTTAGATTGTAGCCAGTGACACTACAAAAATCAAAAATATCTTGAGAACAGTTTATTTTGAGCACAGTTTATTTGTAAAGTTTAATCAGCATTAAATGCTGATTCCAACAATATATAATTTGGCCTGTTTTGATGACTTTGAATTTTCACTGACTGTGGCGTGTATCAGAACCCTGCTATTATGAAAATTTGCCGGTAGCCTACCGTATCTGCAAAGACTACCAAGTTTAATGGTTATTTTTCTTCCTAAACATCCATAGGCAACTTTTTGGCAGGGAGTAAACAGAAAAATAAATTAACTTTCCCCCCTACAAAGAAGAATTAACTGATACAAGATCTCCTGTGGCATGGACAGAGGAATGAGAACAATCTACCCAGTGGATCGAATAAATTGGTTGGTTCGAAATTTCAAAAAGCTTACCAACTACAACAGATACCTGAAGAAAGCCGGAAGGTACAACGACCGAAACGCTGTGAGTATAACAACCAAGATGAGGATAAAAAGTAATAAAAATACTTACATGTCTGTGTCCATAATTCACGGCTGTATTTGACGGGAGCATTTCGTCGTTTTTCAAACTCAAACACAGGGTCCACAGCAAGATCTTTGCCGGCAGCTTTACGGAATGCTTTGGTCCATCGAACCTTACGTGGGTTCCGCTTCTTTTTGTAGGATTGGTGACATTTCGAGCGACAGAAGCGGAAAATCTGCAGGCAGAAAAAAACAAACATTAAGTGATTTTCAAAAATAATTTTGCCCCCCCACGTTTTAATTATTTATTTTGTGACTCATTACCCACTTAATGACAATAACATGAAGAATTAAATACCACCTTTCATAGGCCTAAAATAAAGTCACAATATAACATTTAATTAGTATAAATTGAATTAAAATATTACTTATTTTATTAAACAAATTGTATTCCTACCCAGAAAATTGGTTGTGTTTTTTAGGTAGCTCAGCATAATGCTACATTGTGACTTTTATTCTGGGGTTCTTTTGAAAACATATTGTAGACTTTGTGCCGGGTAGCGATTGCCCATCAACTGTTATGGGCCATTTCACACCGAAACGAGTATTTCTGGGTATCTGTTTTTTCTCCCTTTTTAAAAATTTGGTGTTGTGTTAGGTAATCTCTTAATCAAGTTTATTTTTTTTTTAAAATCATATCATTTTTGAAGGTCCAGAAATGATTTTGAGGTGCCATGTGTTTTTTTTTTGTTTAATCGATCAATTTTGAACAGTTGTTCGGTTTTGGAAGAATCAATCAATTTTTGGAGATTATTTTTTCTTTCTCAATCATTGTATACAGTTCTCTAGAGTTTAAAAAGTGTACTTCTTTGAGAAATCCTATAATCTGGTAAGGGGCTACATTTTGAAACAATATTTTCAGGTTTGAGGCATTATGTTTACTGCATGTACGTATTAGAATGTGTTTTACTCTTAATCCAGGTTTGCTGTGGGTGTATCGGGGTATATCTTCGACTCTAAGCAAGTGTATATGGGTTAGTCTTGTGTGGCCAATACGAGCTCGAATTAGCACAATATCCTCTCGGTTAGCAATTCTGTACATTCTGATCCGACCGTCGGACGGTGCTCATATAGTTCATTTTGTGGGGACATGTCCCATATTGCTTGCCATTTCTTTTTATGATCTGTGTGGGGTATTTTGATATTGGTTATCACTAGGTTAAGAGTTTGTTTTTTTGCTAATGTATCTGCGTTTTCATCACCCCAGATTCTAACATGACTTGGTATCAATACTACACCTGTAATTTTATTTTTATACACCTGAGAAAGATTAGAGCACAGACACAGCAATTTAAAACTAAGATGAAGATATTACTTTGAGTAATTCATTAACAATTTACTTCATCTAAGAAATTCAGGGTAAAGTCTATTACAGTGTCCAAAACAAATTTCCCCATTCCAAATACTGAATAACCCCCCTTACATTTCATAACTAGCCACATATTCTGATCACAGTCTTTGTAAGCATCCAAGTATGAAGTCTTGCATCTAAACAAGGATATTTTTTCCTGTTTCTGTGAGCTTATTGGCCTATCAGTTGTACTATATTATTTACTTATATAATGATAAGTAGAGTGATTTTTCTGGACTCAACTTAAAGGTAACAATGTTGCTGATACAAATATCCCTAAGGAATATCTGAAGGACATCATGGAGTTAAGCCACGTTTTAAAAAACATCTAGAATCCAGATTGGGGGCAGTGTAGTTCAGCGTCCCAAATTACTGCGCATACTGACATAGAAATATCACCTGAAAAATATCTGGTATAAATCAGAACTAACAATAACGGCAATTTAAAAATTAATTGAACATTTAAAAAAAAATATCAAAATTTGTGCCCTTTTGTAAATGTATATTAGAAACCTTTAAATTCAGAAATGGCCTCAACTACGGGGAGTAAACATTGTATTATGTGTGCCATTTCGTAAACTTAAAATAAACACATTTACATTCAGAAATAATCTCAACTAAAGGTGAGTAAACATTGTATTATTAAAATCAATGCTTGTGTCAGTGTTACGGACGATAAAGCTCCCTACATTCTAGGCTTAACTCCATGATGTCCAAAATATCTCCTAAAGACCATCTGAAACAATGGACTCTTCCACAGAAACAATTTCAGTACTTTTCTAAAAAAAAAAAAAAAAAAAAAAAAAAATTGTTTTTTTAAATCATCTCATAGAAATTCATATAGATGAAATAAATCAATTGCATTTCGGACACTATGTTTAGTTTTTCTGATGCAAGACTTTTCAAATCCAAAGGAGATAAGTCCGACTTTTTAAAAAATTATTTGTTTTACAAATTGTAAATATTATTGGTTACAAATGTTGAATTATATTTCCTTTTATATTTACGGGAAAAAATGTGATCAGAATAGGAGAGACTAGGTAATGAAATGTTGGGAAGTATTTCTTCATCATTTCAGTATTTTGGAATGCGAAATTAGTTTCGGACGTTAAGATAATGACTTAAAGACTTTATCCGAAATTCAGATACTTGTGAAAAGCACATATTTCTCATCTATTTCACGATCGTTTTTAGGCACGAATATACATGTGTGGTTCCCTATGCCGATAGAGTATGAAATTCAAAAGAATGGATAATTTATATCCGACCGAGCATCCTAAATCGTGTAAATTTACATGATTTAGGACGTTCGTTTCGCAATCGAGTCAAACCAAGGCCGAGCAAATATATGTTCCCAATTAATAAATGTCTTTACAATGATCATATTCTATCAGCATAGGAACCACACATTTATATTCGTAACTAAAAATGATCGTGAAATAGCTTTTCATAATTCTGTAAAATGAAAAATATATACAACAGAATTTGAATCAACAAGCTAATATGATTTACTACAGCATGTAGCACATTGTATGCTTTCCAGCCATCCGTAATTATTTTCAGGCGATGGTTTCACCAAATCTGAAGTTTCCCCATACTGACATAAAACGAAAGATCGCCAATTATTTTATTCATATTAAAAGAAATTAATATCTTAAGAACTGGATAATAATCGGGGTAGAAACTTTAAAAGAATATATAATGATAGGTAAAAAAGAATAAACTAAACAGTCTAAAACAAACAAAAACAATTGTTAAAAAAAAAGAAAAAAGAAATCAACCACCACGTGGATAACACATAATTTGATTTACGCCTAGAGTCGAAGAAATAAAAATAAAAAGGACTGCCAGGTTGGTGAAGGTTGTTATCACAAAACTAACCTACAATATAGATAATAAAGAGAGCAGGTAACACATCCTTTACATGTAAAAATAAACGGTATATAAATAATTTAAAATCACAAAATGAAACTCGAATAAATCGGCCATTATTATTTATTATCTTTGCAATAACGCATCGGGGACGGCAACTTTTGAATCGGCCACTTTTTACGGCTAAAAGTGGCTAGATCTTTTTTAAAAGACTAAAATTGTAAAACCATTTCATTAAATTTGACTAGTTTTTATCTTCATCCTAATTGGAGTTGTTTTTGTATAAAAACTTATTAACTAAAATTAGGATGAAGATAAAAACTAGTCAAATTTAATTTAAAAAGTAGTATTTCATCCAATAATAATAAAAATCGACTAAAATTGTGTTGCAGATTTAATTTACAGGTAACCATCAAAAAGCTCATACAAAGGCTCCGAAAAATATAAACATACAACGTATTGATCAGATATTAACGTTAAAATAAAATTTAAAAAACATTGTAATGTCTTTTATTGTGTTAATATCTGATCAATTCTATACGTTGTATAATTATACTTTTAGCCATGCTAAAAACAGCATGGGTCCCTTTTACCGAAAGATTGCCGAAAAAGGGTATCTTTAGATCGAGAATGACTTTATTTAAACAAGGGTTTATTTTCATTGTTTTGTTAATAACTGATCAATACATTTGTATATTTATACTATTTTTTAAAAAACCTAGCCACTTTTAGCCATTCAAAATGGCCGATTCAAAAAGTTGCCATGCCCGATGCGTTATTGCATTATTATTTTGAAACGTCTCATCATCACACTGGCATAGATTAACCCATTTTAAACCAAAACTGATAGCAAATTAAAGGCATGAAAAGGTATCTTACTTTACAGTCGTTCCTTATGAACATCATTCCTCGTCCAGGATAAATGTTTCCCGAGCAAAAATAACATTTTTCGATCCTCATGTTTGCAAAAGCGAAAAACGTACGACCGTCTTCTTCGCTACGTAATTTTCAGAGGAAGCAGTTCAGCAGCAAACGACATCTTCACTATTCTATTAGACGATATTATTTGAGTTTAGATTACTCTATAAGAATTTAGAAAACTAAAATAAATATTTACAACGAATTATGGAAACGTTTTTTTTAATAGAATGGACGTAAAACAGGAATATATTAAAGACTTGCTTTTTTTCTTTTTTTATTGATTGATACATACAAGAGTAGACTCAGATATGACTTCCGTGTACTGTAAAAGCGCATCCGGTCCGGTTAGGGAGACATGTGTTTTTTGTTGTTTAACGTGTAGAAAGTCTATTCATGAATTAGTTGGACGAGTCTCCTAATCTTTATTGTTGAAATTTGACCGATGCGTTCTTTGGGCTTTCTCAGGTTTATTTTTTTTATCTTTAGTAATCTTAGTTTGTATTTAGTCTTTTATTTTCCGTCAAATTTCGGCGTCTCTATTAAATACCTTTTTTTAGTTTATTTATTTTGTTTTACAAATTCTAATTTCTAAGATTTTTGGCTATTGTTACCTTTCGTTTCAAAATGGCCGCCGCTGATGGCGAATTTAACTCAAAGAAGCAGACGACAAGATTCCTCAGAACGGCATTTTTTGTGTTAGTTTTAGAAGGTAGGTTTAGAGTTAGTAGGTAGGTTTGGGTTGGCCGTAGTAGGTAGTTTTGGGGTTGGTGTTAGTAGGTAGTTTTTGGGTTGGGGTTAGTGTTTCAACTCCATGAATGTAATTTCCAGTTCAGGTAAAAACAATCTCTTGTTACTTGCAATGGGACAATAGATGTAGGTGCAGCAGACTTTAACTTTAAATTCGCCATCAACAGCTGCCACTGGGGCAGTGACCCTTCCCATTTCAAAATGTCAGCCGCCCCAGTGGCAGCTGCCATTTTGAAATGGGAAGGGTCACAATTGCCAGATATTCTTTTGGCAAACATGTATTTCTTAACGGTCATTGTTGGGTCATTTGAATGGAACTGATTTTGACACATCACTGTCTGTTTCAAATACTGAAATGATCTGTTTTTCTTTCATGAAAAATTGTGCAACAGCGTGACATTTTCATCCACTTGCGAATATCCGATGCTAAAAATAAAGAAATAAGAGAATTCATGAAAGAAACGTCCATATGGTGAAGTGTCAAAATCTGTTCCATTCAAAGGATCTAATATCGACGGTTAAAAACTCCATGTTTGACAATTTTAGTTTTACAAATTCTAAGTATTATATTATTGGTCATAAGATTTGAAAATAAAAAGTTTTTTCAAAGTTATTGTGCTTGTGTAGAAACACAAAAGGCAATTATGACTTTTCCCGTTTCAAAATGGTGGCAGGTACTGATGGCAAATTTAAAGTCAAAGAAGCAGATGACAATTTCAACATTTTTTCACTTTTAAAATTCAAAATGACTGAAGGACATGTTTATTTACCAGAAAAAAAGAAAATTGACTGAAGCGGCAGCCATTTTCAAACAGGAAAAGTAACAATAGCCTAATTGAGAATCCCCTCCGCCCAATTATTCAGCTTTTTGCAGATCAAAAAATGCTCTTTATAAGAATTGATCTTTTCAAAAGTTGACACTTTCAGATTTCACCTGTCCACAAAATTTAATTGAGAACTTTTGGAGATATTGTGTGGACAAAGAGAAAGCATGAGTTGTGTGGACAAATATGAGTAAATGTATGAGAAAATGAAAAATTATCAATCGAAAAGAAAAAAAAGGTTTCCTATGTCCGTCCTAAAATGTCACCTTACCCTAGGGCCTACTCTTTTAGAAAATTTCATTGAAATTTAAATTCATATATTTGACAGAATTAATAACATTTAGAAGCCTGATGCATCTATTTTATCGTTGTCAATCAAACAATTGATTATAAATGTTTATTGATTTTAAATTTGATAATTACCTGTTTATTTTCAGAGTTTTTATTGAACCATAACAGCAATTGTTACCTTTCTTGTTTCAAAATGGCAGCCACCCCAGTGGGAGCTGTTAATGGGGAATTTAAAGCCAAAGAAACAGATGACCATTTCAATATTTTTTTTTCACTTTTTAAATTCAAAATGAATGAAGGACATGTTCATTTACCAGAAAAAACGAAATGCTGTACCTAAACGTGCTAGGCCTACAATACATCTGCACCTATATCCATTGTCCTATTGCAAGTAACAAGAGATTGTTTTTACCTGAACTGGAAATTACATACACAGAATTGAAACACTAAGCCTAACTATTAACCCTACCTATTAAACCTACCTACTAACCCTAACTCTAAAAAATGCTGTTCAGGGGGAATCTTGCTGTCTACTTCTTTGTCTTTAAATTTGGCTGCTGGAGTGGAGGTCATTTTGAAACTGGAATGGTAACAATAGCCACAAAAATATACAAGATAAGTAAGCATGTACAAAATAAGAGAAAATTTCAGCGTGAAATCGACACTCTCCGGCTGACAAAGATGTATGCTATGGAATAAAAATATGTCCAGATATTTTTGCAAGCAAGTCTTTGAGTTTCCTTTCTATCCAAGTCCAGGACATTCACCTCACTATACAACAACTACTTGGACCACAAACATGCAAATGATCTTCAATGCTGAGAAATGTAAGGTTATGCATTTTGGCAAAGATAACCCCCAACAGAAATACAAAATGAAGAAGAAGGATGGAACAACACACACTCTAAAGGCTGTGGAAGAAGGAAAGGACCTCAGAGTCAAGGTAGATCGAAAGTTATCATTCACAATATAAAAGATAAGTAGGTATGTACAAAATAGGAAAAAATTTCAGTGTGAAATCGACACGTGAGAAATTTTAATAAAATTCTCGATACTTATTTATTAAAGGAGGAATTTAAAAAAAAAATAATTTTCCATTCCAAATTTCGGAGAAGAAGAATTTTTTTTCATATGATTCTTACCCCAACTTTTATTAATTTGATGATTTATTTAGTTTAGATAATCATACTTTTGTTGATATTTACCCATATATTGATATATCCCTCAAGATACTAATTATATTTACCTTTTTTAGAATAATATCCAGGAACTGCTTGAACAGCGCCATCCAAGGTCAAGTTAACAAACCTAATCGGACATCGGGTACAGTAAAGCACACATTTATGGCTTTAGACCGGGAATCCTTTCTACATCTCTACAAGAGCCTCATCCGACCCCACTTAGAGTACACTTCAGTGGATATGGTTCCCAAAGTTAAAGAGGGATGGGCATGCCCTTGAACAAGTACAGAGAAGAGCCACAAGGCTGGTACAAGAAATCACACAACCACCCGACTCGGAAAGATTAGAAAGTCTGCAACTTCCCACCCTTGAGTACCAAGATGGCCGCATTCAGACATATAAAATCATCCATGGCATAGATGGAGTAAAGTACGACAGAAGATGTCGGATATGTGGAAATAGTATGTTAAAAAAACCCCACTCAGCACACGAACCAGGGGACATAAATGGAAATTATAGGTGCAACACCAACCAGAACCAAATTCATTTTTTGCAGCCAGAGTCACACCAGCTTGGAACAGCCTTAGTCAGTAAACAGTAGAAGCACCATCAATAAATACATTCGAAATCAGGCTAGAGAAGGATTCGAAAAATAAAGAATCACTGTACAGCTACTGCTTTTTATATTGAGCACTAAAAGCAATTGGTTAAGGGTCTAATTACCCATATCGAGTACAAAATAACATTTACTAAAGATAATTACTAAAAATAATAAACTAGTAGATAATATTAATAAATATCTTTTTTTAAAATTACCATTATAAATGTAAGGGAAGCTATCCAAGTGATTTTAATAGAGTTACTTCCCCTTGTACAATTTTGTTTCTGTTATGTTTCTTAGAGGAGCAATTAATGAAATTTTACAAAAATCTTTGAGAAATTTATTTTTGACAACTGTGTTTTTTGGCCTTTTTAACTTGCTAAATTTAATCTCGTCCATTTATGCCAAATTATGAAACATTTCAAAAATATTTCTGCTCAGACGATTGTTATGAAAAAATGAAATAAAGATGGTTACAAAAAACTTTCATTGTTTTCCTCCATTTTTAAAAACATTCTTTTGATACGGTACAGGCATTATACAATAAATAGGTACACATTATGTAATTTGGTTTGAAAAATACCTCAGCATTATTACAAGTGCTGTGTCAGAAAAAAAACTGAAACAATAAAATTTGATTCAAATAGTTCTTCGGACGATTGAACTCCTTGTTGATTGTATTGTTAACACGATTCAGCCAATCCATTCTTCGACTTTCCTCAGGTGTAATATCTGAATGTGATGGGGTAAACAGAGGTTTTTAATTTCAAAGGAGGTAACCCTTATAACGTAGGATTCGGGTGTTTCTTTGTCCTTGTCTTGTCAGGTTTGGGCCTGTTGAGCAGCGGAAGCCACATCGGGTTGAATACCGCACTTGTCTGATAAAATGTTGATATGAGCGGCTTCTTCTTCTGTTTACCCATCACATTCGAATATTACACCTGAGGAAGACCGAAGAATGGATCGGACGAAATGTCATGTTAATAATACAAACAACAAGAAGGAATTCAATCGGCCGAAGAACTATTTGAATGTTAATGACCCTTCTCAAAACTATAGAACAACACAAATAACAAGAAGGAGTTCAATTGTCCGAAGAACTATTTGAATGTTAATGACCATTCTCAAAACTATAGAAAATAAAATTTGAATCAACATATTTTTGTAAATCCTCTCACCTGGAAAAGAATGCTGTAAAAATGATAAATTAGCTTTCCAGCATTGTCATATTTAATAAATTACTGGTAAATGCCCGTTGCTTTGCTAATAGTATACATAAAGCTGTGTTCTGTGTCAATATGTTTACACAGTAATTTGAAAGGTTTATGTAAGATATTGTTTACTAAAATTCTTGTATTTGTTTTGTATGAAAAATGAAATTGACATATCAGTAATAGTGTATTTGCAATACCCCCTTCCTCTCTCTCAGTTTGTTGTCATAGACAGACAGACAGCTTGCAAATTGTATTCAAGATTGTTCTCTCAGAAAAAGCACATTTCTCCAAGTGAAAAAAAAAAGATGAGGGGGAGATAGGGAACATCTGCAGAAAAAAGGAGCTGCCTCATACCAGTGCTATGAGTTAAGGGACCTGGCTTTACCAGATGAACTATGACCTATTTGCAGAAGATTATGGAGTACAGAGTGTTGTCAACTCAAAAAATATTTACGAGCTAGTATGACTGCCAAAAAGTGCTAAATTCTTCAAAAATTGCCAAAAACTGCCAAAAAGACACTAAAATAGTCAAAAAATAGCCTATAAAAGTGCATGAGTTAAGTGGTTTGGTTTTACCAGATGAACTATGACCTATTTGCAGAATATTTTAGAGTACAGAGACTCAAATCTTTTTTCCAAAATGGCTAAAAACAGCCTATCTTTAATCATAAATACGTTAATTTAGCACTTTTTGCACTGTCAAAACAAGAAACGCACTGAATTTAGTGTGAAACGTGCTAAATCGGAAACACTGAGTATAGAGTATAGTTACATTGATACTCTTCCTTGGCTGGCCTTATAAGAAACCGTCAACCAAAACTGTCAAAATAGGTTTCTTCAATTTTGAAGTTGGTCTGGCTGGCTATGTATGTATCACGTGTACAGGTCGCACCGATGGAGCTAGTGGGTTGAAATTTTAAACATTTACTCCGTATTATGTTTAGAAAAAAACATTTTTTTGTTTTTTGAAAATTCCCCCTTGAATAGGTTTTTAGTGGGGGTTCAATTTGCAATGTTAGTTTATGCCAAATTGATCACTTAGTTTGTGTCCGGCCGCATTCATGTTTTATTTTGAAAATTCAGACTGTTTTAGTGATTACCGCCCATCAAAAGGTAAGAGAAGTAACTTATACATTGATCACCCCCAACACAGCATGCTGCCAAAAGACGTTGGTCATGTGACGGTTTTTTATTGAGTGACTAACCAGACCTGTATCTTACTGCAATGATTACACAGCCTTTCAAGCGCTTTTGTCTAGTGGGGTCTTGAATATTGAGGTTCCCGAGAAAGGGCATTTTCTATAAATATATTATTATTATTAGCCAAGACTATTCCCTGTATTGTCAATGGTAGAAGCCACAAGTAGATTTGTAAAAAGTGTGAACCTCTACAATATTTATCAAGTACATCAGCATATTTCCACAATGAAGTTAATGTAATCATTTTTTAATTTTTCCTTGGGTGTGCAGATATTTATATATAAACAGACTGAAATAGATAGATAGATAGATAGATAGATAGATAGAATTGAACAGACTGAAATAGATAGATATGAACAGGCTGAAAGAGATAGATAGATAGATGTGAACAGACTGAAATAGATAGAT
>VCCN01000410.1:1430990-1442941 GCA_006491835.1 Architeuthis dux
GCAGACCTTTTAAAAGCATGGGGCCTATTGGAAAATTCATATTAATAAAATGGGTCCTTGGTAATGAAAAGCTTGGGAACCACTGGTTCAGACTGAAAAGGATGACTTGGATAGACTGACCATCTCAGACAACGGGAGTCGTATTCTTACGGCACACCATCAGCAGTGTTGAAAACGACAACTACAAAATACATTAACCGTTGTTTTAAGTTCCCACTGTTTTAAAAGTATATCTACATCTATTTATATAAGTTTTTTTAGTCAGACACTAAACTGTGCTCAGGCCTGGCCACCGTACTTAGACGAGCAACTAATTTAATACCGGAATTAAAAAGTATGAGTTATGAGGATAGGCTAAAAGTGTTAGGATTAACATCATTAGAAAATAGGAGGGATCGGGGAAACTTAATAGACATGCATGGTTTAGAAGTAGTAAACCCTGATATATCTTTTACTAGAAGGGGGTACAAGGAACTGAGAGGCCACACATATACGGTTGAAGTAGATTGAATATCAGAAAAATATTTTTTAGCAATAGAGTGGTAGGACTTTGGAATAGATTACCGAAGTATGTAGTGCTATCAATAGATGCAAGTTATGATGTGTATTACACCACCGCAAAGTTTTAAGGCCCTAGATATTGTATAAATATGATTGTTATAATATGTGCTTGTAAAAGGTTTAAGGCCCTAGATATTGTATAAATAAATATGATTGTTATGATGTGTGCTTGTAAAAGGTTTAAGGCCCTAGATATTATGTAAATATGATTGTTATGATGTGTGCTTAGTGCTTGTATATGCAAATTGTATACTTTTTTCACACTAAAATAACCAGAATATATAGTGCTATCAACAGATGCAAATGATTTTAAGAATAATTATGATGTTTATTACACCACTGCAAAGGTTTAAAGCCCTAGATATTGTGTAAATATGATTGTTATGATGTTTGCTTGTATATACAAATTATATACCTTTTTTTCACACTAAAAGGTTTAAGGCCCTAGACATTGTGTAAATATGATTGTTATGATGTGTGCTTGTACGGATACAAATTGTATACCTTTTTTTCACACTAAAATAAAATGTTCTAAAAAGCAAGACAAATTAATGTCCGGGTGGAGGTGGCGCTGGACAGAGGACATAATACTCAAAAGCCGGACTGTCCGGCATTAAGGCGACGTCTGGCCACCCTATTTATTGGGGAGACCACGCCGTATAGTAGTGCCTAGTAAGCAAGTCTCACAGATGATTACTACAGTAGTGAATGCAATCGGATACCTCACACTTGTAGCCTTGTGTCAGACAAACCCAAGCTTGGTAAATATCGACAAGCGTGCATTGTAGCCCAAAGTAGTGACTAGCAGCAAGTCTCGCAAACTATTACTACTGTAGTGAGTTCAATTCTCACTGGGCGCCCTACACTTGTGGCCCTGTACGGTACTTGTGACGTATCGAAACACTCCGTTCTTAATATTTACTAAGCGTAAGTACGGCCAAACAGTGTGAGGATAGAGGTTGATTGTGTTGCGCCAATCCTCGAAGTGGGGAAGGGTCTGCTTCTCTGCCTTGTAACATCGGTATTAGATATCCTGACTTTTTATCTGGTTTCGATTACTGACGACTGGTGCTGGGGTTTGAAATACGCAACTACCTCTGCCACGGGACAGACCAAACGCTCCGTTCCTTATTAACAGTAATATAAGTATTCGTTGTATTTAGCTTGTATGGCACAAAGTCAAATATGGGGTGATTAAGAGTAGGGAGATTGTGCTGCACCAAGCGGAATGAGGTGCTGTCTGCCTTGAAAATCAGCATTAGTAATCTCCGCCTTTTACCACTGGTCGAATATCGACCTCTGGCACTGTTGGGAAATAGTCAATTGTCTAAAGTACAAAGCTGGCCTTTACAATCATGGAACACCGAGTGAGGAATGGACTTACTCGATATGGTTTTATGCAACATGTACTATTTCATCTATTGATCAAACAACCGGTGCTATGAACAGAATTCCCCGTGAAAAAAAAGATATTTAATCTAGAGTGAACTGAGCTTTTGTGAATCTAAAGGTTTGGTCTCTGAGAAGAGGTTGGAACGATTGCACTGAAGAGGGGGGGGGGTCTACGTATTCTATGTCTACCTGTGTGTTAGAGGCTTTTCTGTGTGTCTCACGTTCGTTCGTTCCTTCTTTCTTTCATTCGGTTCCTCAATTTTTCTTTCCTTCGTTTCTTCGTTCGTTCCTTCTTTATTTCGCCTTTTCTTTCGTTTCTTCCTTCCTTCTTTCATTCATTCATTCTGTCGTTCTTTCTTTCATTCATTCATTCTGTCGTTCTTTCTTTCATTCATTCATTCTTTCTTTCTGAAGGTGGAAATATAATAGATATCGTCCTAGCTTAGCAGAATGTATTATTGTAGTGTTAGATCTTCACTGGATACCCAACGCGTGCTCTTATGCTTGACTAAAGCAATCTTGTAAAGATATTTTCTATAGTTTTGAGAAGGGTGATTAATATTCAAATGGTTCTTCGGACGATTGAACTCCTTCTTGTTATTTGTGTTGTAAACACGGCGTATGGCCGACCCATTCCTCGGCCTTCTTCAGGTGTAAAATCCGAGTGTGTTGAGTTAAAGAGAAGTTATGTTTAAAGGGGGGTAACCCTTAACCCGATGTGCCTTCCACTTCTCAACAAATCTAAATCCGACAAGACAAAGACACAGAAACACCCGGGCCATGTGCTATAAGGGTTACCCCATCCCCTTTAAACACAACTTCTGTTTAACCCACCACACTAGGATTTTACACGAAGGTCGAAGAATGGATCGGCCGAAACGTCGTGTTTACAACACAAATAACAAGAAGTCCGAAGAACCATTTGAATAAAGCAATCTTAGTATATAACAATTCGTGTAAGGGCGCTTCGCCGGGGCGTACTGGTTAACGGGCTGGTCTTGCAGACCATTGCTACTGAAGGGAATACGGTCCTCACTGGGTGCCCGACCCATGTGGTCTTGCGCCAGAGTAGTGGTTTGCAACAAACTAGTCTCGTACTGCATTAATATTGTAGTTAGTCGTTCCTCACTGGGTGCCCCAAACCAGGGCCTCTGAGAGGAATTTTATATGGCGATGCAAAACTGTTTTAGCCCCCCCCCCACACACACACACTGCACAAGCACCCTCGTCCTTTAGCCATCCCGTTTTAATCTGCTATAGGCCTTTTAGTACGCCGTACTCTCTGGTAAACGATAGTCAACCTATTTTATTAATGGTCATATCGTATTGACTTAGAGGTTTAGCTCTTGGACCCTCTTTGGTCTTCCGGTTGCACCCCCATCTCAGAGACTCAGCCCCACAAACATGGCCTTGTGCCACGCTAAGCTTACCAAATATCAATAACAGCATGTTATTGGGCACCTCGCCGTGGAGTAAAGGATAGCAAGTTAGTGATTCCTTCTCTTCTAGGAGAGATATAGTCGATGGACAGGACCAGATTGGGCATGAGGCCTTATTTGGTGAGTACTCACCGAGGATGAGAGTTTACTCTCAATAGCTTGCGAGATTGTGCTGAATTTGTTACCCATAACGATCAAGAAGATGAAGATATCAGCGAACTAGTACAATTCCACCTCATTTTACTTTCTTGCCTTAATTATTTTCTCAACGATGAAGTTCAACCGTTCTCCTTTAGCAAATATATTTATGTTTCACCCCTAACCTTTTGCGTACCCTTGCCATACTTCACCCTCATTCTCCAAGCCCTCTTTGCGTTGCGATTCCATTCTCAGAACCTCTCGTCTACCCCTAATCCCTTTCAACGTAATTTTTTTTTATTCCAATGTTAAAGAATTCATAAAGTGTGACGGACGGACACGATGTTTATTATAATGTAAAAGGTAAAGCGTCCGTCACATAAGAGACGAAGGACCACTGGAGTATAGTCTCGGTTTCCTTTGCATGCGTCCTTTGAAGTTTCAAGTCTGGCCGAGACCAGGACTTTATTCTTACATGTTTTTTATGACCACCGTCTTGGCTGGATGCAAGTCCACCGAAGGGATACCTCCACCCTAATCACACAGCTTAGAGTGTACTGCTGAATGCACAGGGACATTTGTCCTAATGAACAGTTTTCCACAATAGTCAATATTGTGGAAAACTGTTCATACCGGGAATCGAACCCGGGACCTTCTGCGTGTGTGAGGCATACGTTACTATCTGAGCGGACCTTATTATAATGTAGATGTTATTAAAAAAAATCTTCAACAAATTCATGTACTTGTAGAATATCAAATATCTATAGGTTGGCGAGGGGGTGGGGCGCCTACTATAGCCCAGCGGTTGGTAAGCTCATCTCGCAGACCAATTCAATAGTGGCGTATCCGCGGTTTTAGCTACCAAAACGCCCCAAACAAACTTCAAACTTAATTACCTCCCTTGGATTTTTAACCTGGCCTCATATTCTAATCACAGATTTTCAAAGCTGGTGTTTTTTTTAGTGGTACTAACCAATAATTACGCTATTTTTATTTCTGGTGCTGCAAATGACGCTGATCAAACGATTTTCCCCAAAAATATTCACTGAAAACTAAAAAAAAGAAAAGAAAAATTAACCTTTAAATATGTATGATTAGAATATGAGGAGAGGTAATGAAATCCGGGGGAGGTAATTCTGAAATTTGTTTGGGGCGTTTCGGACGCTAAAACCGTGGATAACCCATTAGTTTAGGATATAAAAGTAGAACTCAACTAGGATCGGTTGCCTCTTGATGCACTGGATAAAGTAGACCATTGGAAAGAAAAGGAGCGGCACTTTTAATCCCTGCCACCCCTGCCATTCCCTGCCACTTCTTAATACTACTAGTTCTCAAACATAAACAAACTACCTGCCATTCCCTGCCACTTCTTAATACAACTAGTTCTCAAACATAAACAAACTCCCTGTTATTTTCTGCCACACGTTTCATTAACGTTTGAGAACTAATAGAAGAAGTGGCAGGGATAGTTTTTGCATCGAAATATTTCATTAATGCGTGGCAGAGATAGTTTTGGGAACCTAGTAAATAATTGGATTCCTGCTGCGGGGTGGGGGGTATTTATTTTTCATAACCACATATGCAAAACACAGAACAAAGTCTTTTTACCATGTTTACTTTTGCAAAATGAAAGAAATGCCTCGATTCCACTGTCTGCAGACATCAGGGCGTGCTCTTTGCTCTATCCATCTTAGAGACATAAAGAAGTACTGTCAAAGGGACCGGATATCTATTTTGCATAACTAGAGATACAAAAATACAGCAAAAATCTTTTTTATGTGGGTAGGTTCCAAAGATACCCCGGTTTCTCGGTCAATGTCACAGAGCCCTCTGGGTGTAATACGGGTGTGCCGGGATTTATTCGCTACCCCACACCCAGTAGAAAGTGATACTTTTTAATATGAGAGAACGTGTACCACCTAATATGGCACACGACCTAAGGTCTCATTTTATGGTAGGTGGCCATCTAGAAATTACCCGGTTTCCTCGGCTATTGCCGCAGACATCAAGGCATACCCTTCCTCGACTCTTCTTAGTGCAGTGGAGGAGTGCTTTCTGAGGGACGGGTACTCATATCTACGTCGGCAAGTAGTTTTCAGAATAGTTCACTACCAATGGCTTTCGGTGAATTTTTGTGTTGCTAATACCGCAGTGTGAACAAACATTTGCAGCTTGTATTTCAGTCTTTTGGAGTCTTTTTCGTTAGTCCTCGCCAAAAGCTAACGTCCATAATTTTAGAGCATGGAAGCCTAAAAAGAAAAGTTGCAATTTATTTTTCTCACCGAAAATGACCCAAAATAGTGGCTGTTTTCGGTTAGTCCCCATAACAAAGACGAAAACCCTAACCTCTAGCCCTAACCCACAAACCGATAAAAAAAATAGCATATCAATTTGGACTGATTATAAAAAAATGTTATGGTCATTAATGCTGCAATAAAAAAAGAATTGTTATATCTTCTGTATTGTCTATAACTTTGAGAAGAGGCATTAACATACCAACTTTTTTCAGTCAATCGAATCTCTTCTCATCTTGGATGTTGTCAACACAACGTTACGGCCGATCTATTCTTCAGCCCGCGTCAGGTGTATAATTCAACCGAAATCTTTGGTGTGGACTAACGAAAAAGAACAAAAGATCCTATGACTTATATTGCTAATTTTCTCTTATGTTAAACTTTTCACAGCATTAGCCTCTTCTTCGGGCAAAGCTGCACAAATCTGACAACTTCACTGATATGGGACCCAACTAAAGACATATACAAGACTGACTGTTCGGGAGAAAGGTTGAAATGTTTTGATTCTCCAAGATCAAAGTGCTGTTAAAATTAAAGACCCAAACTAACACCACGAATTCAGTTTCTAGACTGCGAGAAGAAGAAAATGCAGAATACGATAGAGGGGTCTTGTTTTTTTTTAGGCCAAAATTTCTCCCCAAAATCAAATTTTCAGCAAAATGTATCTCTAAGTGTGTTCATATCTATCTATCTACCTATCTATGTTCATATCTCTGTTCATATTTATCTATCTATCTATGTCTCTTCATATTTATCTATCTATGTTCACATATCTGTTCATATCTGTTTGTTTATCTATCTGTTTGCTTATCTATATGTTTGTTTATCTATCTATCTATATATCTCTCTATCTATGTTCATATCTATATATGTTTGTATGTATGTATTTTATGTATGTATCTACAGTGTCGCCTATAAATGAGTACACCCCTACCACTTTTTAATAGAAAGTTTATTGCCTTCTAAACCAAACATAGCAGGATTTTATTATTTCTAGAGGAACATTACACGATCAAAACAGATAGTATCAGGTATTATATATGACCAAACTCTACAGCATTAAAACTCTTGGCAAATATATTTTTTCGTAGTGGTGTACTCATCTTTAGACGGCAACATATTTCCAATGCTGGAGAGTTTGGTCATAAATAATACCTGATAATTTTGATTGTGTAATGTTCCACTAGAAATAATAAAATCCTGCTGTATTTGATTCAGAAGAAAATTAAATTTCTATAAAATAGTGGTAGAGGTGTATTTATTTATGGGCAATACTGTATATCCTGGTTTTTCTTCAGACGAGGTTCTGTTATATCAATAACAAGTCTAAACCACGTGAAGAAGTCACGGATATACATACATTTCTATGAGATGATTTTCTTAGGAAAGAAACTACTGAACTCGTTTCAGAGGAAGAGTCCATTGTTTCAAATTGTGGGCGGGAGATATTTTTATCAGCAAAATTGTTACCTTTAAGTGGAAGAGTCCATTGTTACGGACAGAGGAACACACAAATCACACTGTTCATTATATAAGTAGATGGCCCGTACGTCATGGGAGATACGTTTTGAATCCTGATTGTGTAGATCCCGGGCGAATTCCAAATGATGAGAACGGAGAACAGTTAAAAAAATATTGAATCACTAAAACAAGATAAGAATGTGTAGCGGCCAGTTGACCTTGACCTCGTTACAAACGTGTCGGGAAAATGTTTGATTTGAACATTTTAGTTATAACGAACACAAACCAGCTAGTTTCTCTCAGGTAGTTCCGGACTTAAGACACCGGAAACACGGGCAGTCACCCAGGGCGTTAAGTACTAGGGGCGCCTGTCATATGTCTGTGACAGTAGGACCTTTCATATGGAAAAAATGAATAAATTAAACAGAATAAAAATAAGAAAATTCCTTTATGTGAAATCAGATTTTTCAGGAATATCTGACAGTTCTATACGTGATTACCTGATTATTGTAACACGTTTTATTCCTATATATTTATTTTTCTCATTGTAAAACATGAATAAATAAATAAGAGAATACTATACTTTAAAAGGGCGTCGAAGTTCAGATTGCCCGGGGCGCCAGGAACCTTAGGGCCGTCCCTGCACACAGCAAATAAACTTACCTCAAATAACCAACAACAGACGGATTTGCATCATGAATATTAATTAGTCCTATGTTCGATGTGACAAGCTGAGAAGGTTGAGTAAATGATCGATACATTAGATCAAAGTATATATTGGTTTATGTTACTTTTCCCGTCGTAAGTAATGGTTATCCTTGGTCTTACGAATGTAAAATATGGTAGTTGAACACAGCATACGAAGGCTCCAAAAAATATAACAATACAACGTATTGACCAGATATCAACGCAATAATGATGTTAACAGCCATTAATTTGTTCTTCATCACAATGTTACGTACCATGAATTCGCTTAGGTACGATGCAAACAGTGCATCTGACGTGCCAAACTCTCGTCGTAATTTCTTTTTGAGGCGCATCCAGAGATTTTCGACATTCGGTGTATGTGATAAAGAACAGATTACCTGCTTTTAACTTCATTATTGGGTTGAAATCTGATCAATGAGTTGTATAGTTATACTTTTTGGAGACTTTGTATGGCTTTTTGGAGCCTTTGTATGCTGTGTTTAACCCCTTTAGCGCTATGATCTTTTTGACCATATAGCGAAAAACACTACCAAAACTGTCAACGTAGGTTTCTTCAGTTTTTAACCTGGTCCGGCTGGCCTTTTGAGGCGGATATATCACCCGTGTAGTGTTTTTGGCTACGTTATCGAGACCGTTATACCGGCCTGGCAGTGCTATAAGGGTTAACATATATTTATATCCGTATGACCAAGGATTACCATTAACTCCAATTTATGAAGCTTAAAGTAACATGAACCGAATATAATTGCTCTAGGGTTGTCTAGACGCCTCTTTTCGATTGTATGTCCTGTTTTTGAAAGACGTAGTTATTGATTCGGTTTTCTGTGGAGGAACGAAAACATATTTCCAAGTAGCAGGAATTATAGCAGAAGTAGTAGTAATAGCAGAAGTAGCATTGCCAGAGAAATATGTATACTCGGTGTTACGGCAGTAGTGATGCTTGTGTTATTGCATTGTAGCAGTGCTACCCAAATAGCGAATCGTAGGCTGCCAGTACGCGAATTGTTCATCATCATCAGCCGTTATAAGTCCACTACTGGACAAAGGCCTTTCCCATCTCCTTCCATGACAACCTATCTTGTGCTAAACCCTGCCAAGTCTTACCGGCAAACCTTTCTATCACGTCCCTCCATCTTGTGTCTGGTCTTTTCCTACTTCTACTCTCCAATGGGCACCAATCGGTTAGTCTTTCCCCCCATCTATTGTCATCTCTTCTTGCTAGGTTGCCAGCTCATTTCCATTTTTGCTGCTTAATTAGTTGTATAATATCTTTCACTCTAGTCCTCTCTCTGATCCATGTTGATTTTTTTCTATCTCTTAGAGTTATTCCTAGCATTGCTCTTTCCATGGCCCTCTGTGCTATTCTGAGTTAGTTTTCAGCTCGTTTCTCTAGCTGTATTACCTGACCTAGGTAGATGTATTCATCGACCTTCTACCTAGGTCAGGTAATTGTTATCACATCTTTAATGACGTTTAAAGTATACCATATTATTGGATGACGTTTTTGGCCAGACTTGGACATTCTTTTACAATAGAGAAACTACATAAAGCCAGGCCTGGGAGGATTCGCTCTTAGGCCTGCATACCCCTAAAGAACCCAGACCATGTTCTCCTTAAAGGAAAATTACGAGGGATATAAAACTGAAAAATAAATTTCTTTTAATATCAATTTGTTTAAGAATTGTGGTCAGAATATGTTACATGTAATACAGGACATGTTATTAAAGCTTTAGAATTGTTAAATGGGTTACAACTTACTTTTTAGTAACAAAAGCAAGCTTTTTAAAAGTAGTTACTTCTCTCCCACGTGGTAAACAGGCAAGCCACCGTTTAGGTAATGTAATTCTTGGTACACGAATTGACACACGGTCACGTGACTGCACCAGGATGTTTAGTAGATGTTATTTAGTACACTCCATGAGTTAAAATCAAGGATAAAGCTCTATAAGGTACTTTCCAGAACCTTTAAAGTGTATGTGACATCGGTGTCACTGTGGGCTCTTATGGGTTAAAGAGAATATTTCGCATCTTCGCCTAAGAACGGCCAAGGAACTAAAAACGATTATAAAAGATTGTTTCTTAGGACTAGGGCAGTTCCTGTTCCAAAGGTGCATGTTTGGATGAGGCCTGACGTTATGATGTGAGGAGCAACCTGCGATAATTGCCATGTAAAATAATTTCGTACGAAACTGCGGCTTCTAAGTATTTCGGTTACTTCTCTTCAGTGTTGCCAATTTATATATTTTATATCTATTTAGATAATTCTAAAGAGCAGAAGTCAAGGGAGATAATTTATAGAAACTATGGAGAAATATCTATAATCTTTAATATGTTTAAGTAGATCTTTCGAAAACTGCTGATCGAAACAACTTCAAACTCGACACTGCACTGCCTTGTATTCTGACTAATATATCTGGCGAATGTCAGCTTCGTACAATTCCAGCTGTCGAGTAATCGCAGTGCACGCACACACACACACACAGACATATTTCTTCAATTCTAATTAGAATTTATTATCAATCTAGAAGAAATGCTCTAAAGAATGCAAAAAGATTCAATTCTGTGGTGAGAAGAAAGGATAACACAAAGACATCGAAAGCAAATAAGGCCTCGAGACTTATTTTTAGTAGGAATTAAATCGAGGATTAAAGGATAATCTATTCTTAATTGGTAACTGAAAAAGGATATATCATATTGGATTATCCAAAAAGTTTGATCAGTTTATTAAATAAAGATAAAAGACATTTCTTTTTATTTTCAACATTAACTTTATTGAATAACATATTTACAGATTTGTACCGCTATATTCTGCTATTTTTAGGGCAACTTCATAATTCCATCCTCCCAGATCTTTTATATCTTTCTTAGCAAAGAACTGCTCCAGCTGCTTTTTTCAGTCATCCAGGGAATCTCTCCATTAGAACAGTTCCCAGTGCACCTATTATTATTGGCACCACTTTCACCTTCGCCTTCCACAGCTTCTTCAGTTCACCGGTTAGGTATTGCTATTTCTTCGATCTATACTGGGTGTTTGGTGGATGTGTTTGAAAAAAAGATACAACATAACTATTTGAACTTAAGTTGCGTCACTTAAATTTACAGTTAGCTGTTTGGCTCATACGCTTAGCTGAGAATACAGCTAAGTGTATCAGCCAATCAGGTGTATGTAACTTTAAGCGACGTAACTGATAAGTTTCTTTTAAAGAGTTATTTCGGTCTTTTATGTAGCAGTTTTTTGCAAACATCCTGTATTTCTCAACGTACAATGTATACTGCTGTGACATTTTGCAAAATATCTGGCCTTTTTTTCGGCGCATTCCTTGTCAGGTCAAGATCGCTGACGGATTTGTTAACGTTTCAAAAAATAATATCCGGGTCCGCCAAATATGCTAATTGCTGACGTCACCGAACTATATGGGACAACCGCCGGCGTTTTACGAATAAACCCGATGAGAGAAAAGATTAATTGTTGTATGTATGCCTCGAACACACACACACACACACACACACACACACACACGCGCGCGCGCGCGAACACACACACACAAATAAATTGACATATAAAAAGCCACTTGTGTCATTTACTTATGAATAATGATCCGCCAAGGATTGGCTCACAATGGTTTCCGCGATAATCGGTCAATGTTTGAATTTTGATATTGGGAACTAAAAAGTATTATAAGGAATTTCATATTTAAAAATTCAAACTCTGCAATTAAAAATCTTCCAAAAATAAAGTGGCTGTCTTTAAGAATTTTTAATATCATGGACTAAAAATATTATAAGGAATTTCACAGTTAAAAATTTAAACTCTGAAATTAAAAACCTTCCAGAAATTTTAAAAAATATTACTTACATTTTAATAATTAATAATAAATGAATACAGTAATAAAGAAAATATACAGTCAATTAATAGTAAATGAATAGAGTAATAAAGAAAATATACAGTCAATTAATA
>VCCN01000420.1:27428-47288 GCA_006491835.1 Architeuthis dux
ATATATTACATATATACACTTTTCGAAAGTTTGCTTTACGCCACATTCGTTTTCACGAAGAAAGTTGAACGCGAGCCGATATAGAGGCTGCGCGCACTATCTTCCCATTTCCCCAGAACCCTTGTCTCCCGTACCTTCCAGAACCTCAATTTCCGATGACCAGTTTTGGGTTCAGGGAGCGTTAACATTGTTCCATACATAACTTAATGGTAATTGCTTCTTCGTTTGACGCCACTCCCGCTCGCGAAAGTCTGTTTTATATCAATACGTGTTGTATATAAAATTGTTTTCAAAAGTTAAAATAGATTATATGTAGATATAAACCACTCTAAGCTTATCAGCTTATCAGTGACAATTCTATGTAGATATAACACACCCTAAGTTTATCAGTGATAATGTTTTGACACGTTCTAATGAAATAGTTGCCAATCACACAGAGTTTTAATCTGATTTATTCTGGCTTGAATTATCTTGCAAATCAGATTGTTTCCCTGATATGTTGTGTTTTCACTCCTTTCGCGAAGGTCTTTAGCGATGTCCAGTGTTTATTCCATTAGAGAGCACAACATCTGAAATATCGGCTCTGATCTCGGCTGCCATTTCAACGTTGTATTATCGGTAGATTCCCCGTAGATTATAGCCTAATTGTATTTAAGAAAAAACAGGAATCAAGAATTAATACTTGCAAATACATTTCATTTTAAATGTTGTCTTACTTTCGATTATTTTGTTGAATAAATGTAGGGTTTTTATACTAACTGAAAACCCGCCCTATAAGCCCAATTTCCAGCTAGTTCTCGTGGAAGGCCTAACTGAGATATATGGTCCCGAAAAGAGATCATGAATTTGAAGTATGTACTTATTGAATCATACCTTATTTGAAAATCATCACCATCATGAACTCTTGGATCATATTTAAATTAAATATCTGGGGGATTTCACAAATTATTTCATATACCCACAATTTTGCGAACTGTGGATTCTTTATCGGATGTTTTTATTTGAAATATGAAAGACTTTACATCTGAGTACTTTGCAGTCCTTTGCGAAATCAGCCCCTGGAACCACCATCTCATATTCAGAAGAATCCTGGATTTTTTGCTGGCGAAAAATACAAATTTTGGAATTTCCAAAAACTAATATGCTTTGCGTCCCCTTAGTAACCACATACAAATTGGTGGGCATAGGTCTAGCCGTCCTTGCGTTATGTAACGACAGACAGGCCGACAGACATACAATTATTGAATTATAGTAAGATTGCAATTGATGGTTCTTGAACAGTTGTAGATTGAAGGCATACGGAATTGGCATTAAGCTGTTCAAACTTAAGTTATATTGACTGATGGGAAGGTTTGCACACTTTTTAATGACATGATTAACTTCTTAATTCTTCTTAAATACTTGTAATCTTTCTTCAACTATTGATTAACTGCTTGCTGATAACATGTTGGTGAAAGAACAATGTTGTGAAACTCGTCACTAAAGATCCGTAAATCCTGTTTTGTTCGAAATGAATTGTTAATATGATAGATACTACGTGTGCGTTTATGTGTGTACGTGTTTATACGTAGTGCAGGAAGCTCTCAATTATTGTGTCATATTTTCTACTTTCTACATACATCCACATCCACAGTTATACATTCATAATGATGGAATAATGGGTTGTCCTAATGTTCTAGTTTGCTTGCTTACATTTTTGAAGTGAGTTTGGACAAGTGATTTGCTATGAAATTACAAACTTGTCACATTTGAGTCGTTCCCATTCGATGTTCATTTATAACGGTAACTTGAAAACTCTTGTGGCTACTGTTCGAAATCGGATAAAGTTATGTCGCCAATGATAAATAGTTCTTATATCGTGAATCGTCTAGAACATTTCTAGAGGTTTCTCGCTAAATGATATTCCACGGTCAGGTAAACAGGTTGATGTGGATAACTATCAGATCAAGACATTACTTGAGAAGTATCTACGTTATACAACGCGAGGGAAGGTCATGCTCAAAGTAACTCAAACAAGCTTCGGGTATGGTTATGTTAATCGGTTTGATGTGTAGCTTTGAATGTAACAATAATGGTAAATCCTTTTACAACAACGTGAAATCCAAGAGATCGTTGTGCAAGCGAATAGAATCACCCTTAACCGTACCAAAGGCCGGTCCTCACCGGAAAAGCTGATGCTGTGTATATGGTGGGATAGGAACGAGGTCCTGTATTATGAGCCCGATCAGGACAAGCGAATTGATTGATTCGAAAAAAGGTCAGTTTCCAATTAGACCAATTCAAGGCAACAATCGCTTGGTATCAGTTAATACAGATAATTAATATTTTATCAGGATACATCTAGACTTCATATTTCTCTGGTGACCAGAGAAAACCTGTTACGGCTTGGTTGGGCCCTTTTAACACTTTTATATACAAAAGAGATTGCACAATCGGATAACCATTTATTAGGGTATGTACATAATTTCCCTGATGAAAAAGCGTTGAATTCCCTGAGAGAAAGAAAAACGCACCAAGAACAGCTTTTTGTTGAGAAAGATAAAAAGGTCCGGGAAGATGGAATTATGAAATTGGCTAAACGATATCCGAATATAGTGAAAACAAAACCGTTAATATGTTGTTCAATCAATTCAGTGTCTAAAACGAAAAAAGTTGTTAGTTTTTTTTATTTAATAAACCGAACGAACATTTTACGTTACCCAATATAAGTGTAAATATATTTCCGTTCATATTTACACTGTACATAATAAATATATAGATATGCTGACATATGAATTTAATTTATGTCGAAGCGCAAACATTATTGTGTGTACGCTTACGTTTGTGTATCCGCATGAGTGTATGCTCACTTAGTAACACATGTTGTTTTATTGCATAGTTAAAATGTTATTTACGCATAAAGACGTAACGAAATGTCTATATATCTACGTACAACCTCCTTAGTTGTGTCGATATAGGCACAACATTTTTCTTTGCAAATCATACAAACCACCTGTGTATATCTAAGCAGCCCCCCCCCCTTCACACACACACAGACACTAATGTAGTAAACGAAAACGTAATTCTTGCATCTGAGACATAAAGTCGTTAATATATAAAAACAAGTCTGGCTACTACTTCTATTCCGTCTGAAGATTATTACAAATCGTGTGTTGTATACCTAGTAAATAATGACGAAAATATATATCATCATCATCATCATCATCATCATCATCATCCTCATCCTCCTCATCCTCCTCCACCATCATCATCATCATCATCATCATCATCATCATCATCATCATCATCATCATCATCATCATTATAAGTCCACTGCTGGACTTTCCCATCTTTCCATGACTGTCTATTTTGTGCTAACCTCTGCCAAGTCTTACCGGCAAAGTATTCTATCTCGTCTATCCATCTTGTGTCTGGTCTTTTCCTACTTCGTTTACTGTCCCATGGGCACCAATTGGTAAGTCTATATTGTCATCTCTCCTTGCTAGGTGGTCATTTTTAGTATACATCTATTTATTTATCAGAATGAAATAAGCCCTGCAAGATATATTTCGCAGATATGTAAGAATTGTCAATTTAGCTCAGTTGGTAATGGACCAGCCTACCAATCAGCTGCTCGTAGTTTCAAATCACGGTACGGCTATGTTAATTTGTATCCCTCTAAATTTGGTGAGGATTATTCTTGTTTTTGTTTCGGTAGACAAACAAAGTCAATTCCAGAATTTGACTGGTGTTTGACTATTTTCAACGAGCATTATTTTCAATTATTATGGTTTCTACATCTTTGCTACAGAATTTCGTTCTCTCATTTGTTTTGTTTTGTCACTACAGATCGAAAAGTTGATACCGGCGAAAAATAAAATGGCCGCACGCCTATTCTACAATTGTGTTAATGTTTATATTCAATGAAGTCTTAAACTCCCCTGAGAGATCAAAAGTATTGACCCTTGAAAGAACAATCGTAAAGTGATGGAATATTGAAGTAGAAGGTAGCATATTGACTGGTGCCGTTATCTCTAAAGGCAACGACAATGTGTCCCATTCGAAGGAATTTTGGAAAGAAAATAAACGTTGGAGTCGTCGCTGAATACAAAATAACTAAATTAAATGTTACAACTCGTGAGTTAATTTCCTAATGTTCAGTGAAAGCAATTTATGTATTTCAAGTTAAATTGCATATCTGATAGCGAATGTATATTTTTAGGTTTCAACATTATTCACGTCAACCAACGCACAGGGTAGGTTCAAAAGTGATAGACTAAATTCATGACCGCGCGTCCCTCGTAACGGAAATAGTTACCTACTTCCTACCGCTCACAGGGGTTGGTGATCGAGCGCAGATAAAAGACTGCGTGTTCAATGTTTATTTCTCCTAGGTAGGCATGCTGGGGGAGCCTGCCTACCTAGGAAAATAAACATTGAACATGCAGTATTTGGAAGCACGTCATAAGTTTCTCCCTATGTATTCTTGTGTTGTTAAACAAAGCTTAGTAAATATCATGACGAGACAATGTTATAGCTGTCAGCATGCAATCATTTTTAATTTGCTTGCCGTATTTTTTATAATTTGGTTGCCGGATTTCTTTTTTATTTGCATGCTGCATTTTTTAACTTGCTTGCCGTATTTTTTCTATTAGCTAGCCGTATTCTTTTTAATCTGCATGCCCTATTTTTTTAACTTGCTTGCCTTACTTTTTAATAAGCTCGGGAAAAGGTATAAATCCTAAACAGATTATTCAAGGCATACATAGATCAGGATTTCCCATAATTTCACAACACATAAAACGGCTTTTTAGTTTTCCATATTTGTAAATATTAGCCTTAGTCAATTTTATTAGAACGTCAGTGTTAAGTATCTATAGACCTATGAATATATAGGAGAGTTCAATTTTTAAAAACGTTTAATTGCATTTGAATAGCATTTGAAGAAATCTGGTAGTTGACACCTACGTGCATGAAGTAGACATACTCTTGTTAAATGAACATCAATAAAATACTATAAACACACACACACACACACACACACACATATATATATATATATATAATTATCTGCGCAAAGATAGAATTAATTGGAATATCGATTTTGAAAGAAAAGACCGTGACGTTTCCTGAAAAGTAATAAATGTATAATTACATACACCCGCTGGCATTGGAATTTAAAAAGAAAAACAAATTCCCTCCAGTTTTATCGTTATCATTGTAAACAAACTTTCTACTTTAAAGAGGATCTGCAACTAAAATTAATCCAGTCAGTAGCATATGCAAAGTTTACATTAGGAAGTATTTGACAAGAAGGTGTGGTTCGTTTAAATATGTGTATAACAGGTCTGCTTGATCCCTTAATAGTAACCGCCATGTTACCAACATCTTTTCGCAGCATGCCGTGTTGGGGGTGATCAATGAATAAGTTATTTCTCTCACCTTTTGTTAGATGAATAAAAAGTCCGAATTTCCAAAAAGCAACTTAGCATGAACTTACATTGTAAATTGTACCCCCGAATAAAAACCTATTTAGGGGGGAAATAGGACAATGTACTTGACATTTCCCTGAAAAATGCTACATACCTAGCTTCATGTTTTTCGATGTAACTTTTCAACAGTTACACATTCTATGAATTAAAAATGTCATGTATGATAAAATGAAGTGTATTTTTGAATTCGCCATGTCTGAAAACCCTGATATAGCCGTTTAAAGTATTCAGCAAGACGAGATATGAAATTCTGGATTTGTTGGTGGTGGCCATTTTGTTTTATGCAAATCAGGTAGTTCCCCACCCCCCAATATTCTTTTTGCGAACATTATTTCTTCTAAAAGAGGACAACCCAAGGGACATTTTGGTACTGTATTTATAGTCCTGGAGGTGACCTGGGGATCTTATTTGGCGCCCGGACTATTTTACCTAATAGTATGATATGTCTGGGATAACCCCTTCGCCAGACTTACCCGAAGATCCCCGTTTATCATCGCATTTCTGAATACTCACATTTATACCTATTTGAAAATGCTATGCCCAATTTCTCCGGCCTCGGGTAGTAATTATTTCCACCAGGCCCGGTTATACCTCTCTCCTGTAGGTGTGTGTTTTGCTATACACGTAACATGTATTGTAGTAATACAAGGCCAGACATGATTCTGATCCTAGAAGCCACCAAGCAGATAATTCTCTAGGAACCCATCGTTCCCTGGTAAAACCGCATTGAGAATGCCAACGAGAGAAAGGGGATAACGGGCATAAACGGGCGGTGTGTGCGGTGTGAGCCCATTGATCTGGGATGCAGGAGGTCGCAAGCTACCAGGTAGCGCTACCTGGACACAGTACGGGGCTGGATCAATCTCGGCTGGGTCGTCTGGGTAAGGGTCTCTGATTATTGAAAGAAACACCCAATGACCCCAGGAATCATCGCTGATGATGTTTCTAGGTGCATCAATGCATCATACGATGGTGTTTGTGAAAAGAGTAGAGAAAAGTAAAAGAAGACAATTTTACTTATGCAAAAGAAATATTTGAGACTGTTGTGTTAAACCTGTTAATTAAAACTAATGACGTGCATGGACCCAGGTTATTTGGTGCTAATGTGTATTTTATCAAATGCCCACATTTGCTTTCGGCAAAAAGATTTCAATATTTTCCAAATGTCAAAGTTCAGGTCTCATTACTGATGCCCTTCCTACTTTTTCGGCTCCACTAAATGACCCCGCGGATTTAAAAAACCGTTGACGTTAACTATAAACTCGGTGAAATATTTCTGAGCAAAATACAAATATTTCTTTTACCTGAAACTCGAAAACTGTTTCATGTTTGCTTATTTCTTTTGCTATTATATAATGAAGTTAGTGCAAGGTTAGAAAACCTAAAATCTAATTATTCTCTTATGGAACGAGAAATACACCCCAATTCCTTCATAATCGTTGGACGTATTTTATGCAAACAATACCATATCTTTTAGAATGCAGACAGGAAACCGTTTTATAGACTATTATCAATAAACAATTTATTTTACATTTCATAAGCCTACACACAATGTAAAACTAATTATATATGCCCACGCAGATTAAATCATGGTTTTCGATGTAACTTTTCATGCCCAAAAGATACAAAATCTATGAATTAAAAATTACATTATTGGTAAAATTAAGTGCAGTTTTGAATTCGTCATGTCTGAAAACCCTGATATAGCCTTTTAAAGTACTCACCAATACGAGATATGAAATTCTGGATTCTTTGATGGTGGCCATTTTGTTTCATGCTAATACCTTCCTTGCGAACTTCTTTTATTTCTAAAAGAGGACATCCTAAAGAACATTCTGGTACCGTATTTATAGAGTCCTGGGTGGTGGGGTGACCAGGGGATCCTGTTTGGCCCCCGGACTATTTTACCTAATAGTATGACATTCCTGGGATAACGCCCACCCTTTCGCCAAACGCACCCGAAGATCCCCATTTATCATTGCATTTCTGAATATCCACATGTATACACTATGTAAAACTAATTCGAATTATGTATGCTCACGCAGATTCAATGATTGGACGTGTCTATAAATTTCGGAAAATCTAACGTTAATACACGTTAAATCTTCCGATATTTATAGACACGTCCAAAATACTTATGATTAAAAATGCGTCCAACGAAAGTGTTCAATATTTAAATTAAACAATGTTTCTTTAAACAGTCTAAAAGCGCTCATCCTGCCCCTAGTGCCTATTATAATATGAGAGCTTTGTACCATGATGCATCCGTGTGATGCACCGCCAAGATACCTTTGTTGAAACTCCGGCACTTGACGAGACTTCAGTCGTTGCTTCTTCGGGTCACAGCTGAAAATGGGAAGGTGGGTCATCTCGAAAGATAAAGAGGCAATGTAAAAAATAGGTGTTTTTTAGTAATTCGATTTATTTGCAGTTTTAAGAAACTGCCCGATAACATGAGAAGACACAAAGCGAATTACTATTTTCTACATCTACCCCTCGCACCCCCATTATATTTCCGGTTACCTCTCTTCATCGTGCCGTAGTCAACTCCCACCGATCGTAGTAGTCCCAACGCCTGGCCCTAGACATTCCGGGTCTGCTCTGTCCGGCTTCCCTCTGCTGACTGATTCCCCCCCTCCCAAACCCAAAGGACTCCCCTTGCTCCCACTCGGCCAATCAACTCCCAACCAATTCACACTTTGTCCCAAGCTCTGGCATCCCGGTGGCCTATATTCGGAGAAGACGTTTCCAAGCCAGATTTTCTGAGACACTTGTTCTTTCTATACTACGATGCCTAAATTGCCCTATTTCTATCAACCACGCCACTACAGCTTTACAAATTTCAAAAGAAACATCACCTGAATTACCCAAAAAACGATTTTAAATCGACGTTAATGTAATTCATGTAATGTAAATCAAACAGTCATAACATCAGGGAATCTGTATTTTGATTGTCTTTAAGTTTCTTAATGACGCAGGAATTCCCCGGTTAATGTTGTTGTTAGGTTCCTGAAAACAGCGGCTTTAACTGTGTAAATACAGTTGTTAAAGAAGTGCTAATTGAGATGAAAGTAAGTCTTAATAGTAAACTAACTATCTCCTCTATAAAAATATATCTGACACCAATAAAAGGTTATGGTAAAAACAATAACAATGATAAGGGCTTAGCGGCGTAGTAATCTCTCTAACAGTGAGGCCGTAGGTTACAGCAGCAGTGATACCTATAGTAGCATTTAAGGGTCTGACTGCTTGTAAGTAAAGTTAGCGTGCTGATGAGACTAGAGAAAGAAAGAAGGTAGCGTTAAAGATGTGCATAAGATTGATATGTCTTTCTCTGCCTGTTCCTGCCGTAGTAAAAAGAAATGAAATTACATGCATGTGCAAGGAAATCTGCAGATGTTAAACACAATGTATGTGAAATAAATACACAATACGCTGCAATGATAATAAGTATATTTATTACAGAACGTAATAACAGAAAATAATTCTTAGCTGATGAGAAGAAAAAGGAAGGATGCATTTTAAAGTGTTCGTGTTCTACTTAGTAAAAGTGTATGTAGTTTGTTGAAGATGTTAGAAGAGATAGTGTGCGTGTAGGTATAAATGCGTAGTACATAATTAGAGGTGAAAAGGCGCGTCTCTGATGGAGAAAAGATCGGTCTTCTTATAGCAAGAGGTGAGTGGTGGAGTGTGGCTGGTCAGAATTGAGGTGTGTTGAACCGTGTATCATCAAGAGTCCAATATGGAAATGTAAGTTGACAAGAAACATGATTTTGCTAGACTTGCGGTCGGCAAAGCATATTAAATTCGAGTCGAGTACGGATTTCTCATATCCTGAAAGCTGGATTTCTAAAAGACCAGATAACCCATTTTCTCGGAACAAAAATCTGGATTATTCCAACAAAGGTAATTGAATCAAGTGCTTTCAACTCGATGACCGTATGCTTGAGTGCAACATATGCATGAGTGCGTTACAACTGAAACAAGTGAAACTGATTTTACATAGAACCAATTATATAAATAGAACTTATGTTTCTTCGGTACATAAACAATAGACATAAAACCTCAAGAGTGGCCAAAACACACCAGAAATACACTAGAAACGGTCAAAAACGCGCTAAATATTGGCCAAACTGTTCAAGCTCACTTATTTAGTGCTTTGTTCACGTACACATAAATAAAATTAAATAATATTTATTTTACTTACATTAACTTCTTCACGCGATTTCTTCCCCAGCCAACAACTCATGGGCGTTTATATGGCAATACGTTTTGAATTTCAATTTCGCAGTGTGCAATGTTTGCAATTACAACTTATAAACATGAAAGAATATCGCTTTTAACATTCAAATCCAGCGGGACCATTTATTTCTTACACATACAACTGTAATGTCTATTCAGAAAACACTTAATTCTCAATTTCCCCAACAATATATTTATTAGTTTTAGTATTTCATTATTGCCGTCAAAAAATAGTACTCCCTGAATAATAAACTAAACTAAAAATGAGATTAAGTAAAAATACAACAAATAAAAAGTGAGAAAGTGTCCATTCCATTATATTGATGGGCGAATTGACTATCGTCAACAATATTATTATTATTTCTTTTTTATAAATATTTAAAAGTGTTCCACACTAGCAAGATGATAGCATATATCAAGTATATGGATATACAATGTCACTTTAGGTTTGATTTTTCTTAATTTAGACAAGGGAAATATTTCCCTAAATATAAGGGAAGTAACTCTTGTGAAAATATGAGAGACTTATAAAACGACGTTATAGCGAAACGACGTTAAATGAAACGACGTTAATCGGGGAGTGCCTGTTTTAGAGATTGATTGGTCAGGAAACGGTGAGTCACAGTACCAGTTTTAATATATCGAATGATTCGTGGACTTGCAAATGATCCATGACTTCTGGTTAGAAATATAAGAATACAACTCAGACTTGATAGCATCATATATCTGCTAACAATATTAATTTAAATTGGTCTTGTTCAACGTTCAATGAAATGACTTAAACGACGAATATGTATATAACAAATTTATTCATAGAACGACAGTGTTTGATGTTAAGTTTATTTTGTGAAAGAAAAGGTTATTGTCCTGCCAAAAGAGTTCAAAGAAATTTTCATAGGTCGAAGATTCAAAGCTCGTGAATTGTTCCTCATAGTTAACAAAATGAAAAGTCTCTTCGTAAGATGTGTGTATGTAGTTGTATATCCATCCGATAACTGCCGACAGTGAATTGTTTGTGAAGCCGCAAGTTTTGTGTGGGTGGCAAAAGTATTCCCGTAGTTCATCGTTGAACGTTGTGTGGACGTACGGGTGTGATAGAGTGAACTAGGCAACGGTCGTGCGACGGTCGTCAGGGCATTTCGAAATACCTGATGAGCTGACTACCGTCTCCCGTGTCGTCTGTAGTAGTCTCCTTGTAGTCTTCCGTATCGCGGGTAAAGTCGACTCCCTTCTAAGTCTCCCGGCAGGCTCCAAACGAGCTGATTTATGTTTTCTGATCTTTGCGTCTGATAGGCTAACAAATTGTTACTGTTGCCAAATTATTTTCTTTTACTTGGATTATCGCCGTTATATGTTGGTGGCTTTATTCTGGAGGGAAATTATAGGAACAGATTTGCTCAGACTCTACGTCACTACTGTATTTTTAGTGCGTACACATTGAACTTTACTTGGGTGATCCCACAAAGATGAACACCTTCGACTGCACAGAAAGGCGGGGCTGTGGGACGCAAGTGGAATGTTCCTCTCCCTGACTTTTGACACCTCGCCGTGGCTAGCTGGTCGTTTCGTATATATCTTCTTGGTTGAAGCAACATATTTCTGAGGTATAAATAAATCACATGACTAGCGTATGTGCTTCATTTGACTTGTAAAACTGACATGTCCTTTTGAAAATCAGTATTACAATTCCTGGTTTTTACTCGGGATAGAAATACATTTCTTATCACCAGTGTGATATAGATATGTAATTCACTCACGAGACAGTACACATTTCTTTGCATTTCTTTATAGTTACTAGGTTTAGTACAGCACACAACCAATTGCGAAGAAATAGGAGTAGGAAGATTGTACTGAACTAATCACCAAAGAAGGGAAAGCTGACAGCCTTGATAATCAGTACTTTAAGTCATGTATTTGTATTTCATTAACTGCACAATGTATTTGGGTACAAAAAAGTAGAGGAAACTATCTTGCCATTCATAATGTAAAAACTACAGAGTGATGAGAAATAAGCTGACCATGTTCATTCTTTCCGGTGTGTGTGTGTGTGTGTGTGTGTGTGTGTGTGTGTGTGTGTGTGTGTGTGTGTGTGTCTTCTCCTGTGATCGAAGTTTTTATAGAGACATTCTTGGGAATTGCTTATACCCTATCCGACCGCTTATTTCTAGTTAAGCTTTTATTGTCCGAGGCTGTAGCAACAAGTGTTGTTGCTTTCTTAGTATGTTGGTTATAACAATTTAAAATAAACTCACACAAAAACAGTGATCAGAGAGAATCAAAATGGTCAGTTTATTGTAAATCATAAGAATTCTTTTCAAATAACCTATTAAGAAAATAAAGAACTCCACTTGCTTAGACCACCAAAAAGACTCAAATAGATTCAATGTTTTCTTACACGTCAATTTATTCTTCGCACTTTCGAGTTGAAATTTAATATACAAATTTGTAGGAAGCAATAGCTTCAATTTTTGTTGGGATGGCTTTTTTCCTATATTCTCTGTCTTCTTTATTTAAGAAACAAAAACGTAAAAGATGAAACGATGGAAAGGAAAATAATTAGGTCTTCACACGTATTCCGATGGGAATAGCAAAACTTGATGGATTGAAGGAATTCATTGTCCAGGCAATTTCCGAGGAAATCATGCTGGACCAATCCACAAAAGAGGAGTGAAAGAAATCCAAAATCTTTCAACGCACATATTGTTCTTCGCACAATGAGCAGTGCGGCGTTTTTACTGACTTGAACAAAACTGAACATTCCTGTTTGTTTTTTGTTGTTTATCTTTGCCAGCCAAAGGAATCTTAAAAGCCTTCAGAATAATACGACTGAATGTTCATATTCTATATTCATTTTTCTTGATTTTCTTAAAAATCTCAGCACGGTTTAGGCATCGCGTTTTCGAAATGAAATTTCAAAACAAATACAAATCAACGAATCGTATTTGCGTTTCACAGCAATTTTAAATACAACTCGGTTTACCTGATAAATTCATCATATCATTACGATTGTTTGTTTGTTTATTTGTTTATTTTTCATTTCTTTTTCTTTTGTTGGGGGAGTGGGGGCACAGTCTGAGATTGTGCCCGGTATCCGACATCTTGAGGGTGGAAAACAATAATAACACCGGCCTATAAAATTGTATGACCTGCCTGTTGTTTTCATACTAAAACACATTATTTTACATATAAATCATTATCTAATGGGTGTAAGCCATGTTTCATATTGTTGTTTTAAGTAAACGTACATGTGATTTGTGAAAATGCCTTTAAATAACGACAAAATTACAAATTCCTAGTAAAGATGCTGATGTGCTATAGAAAGAAGACGTGAGCTGATGGACAAAAACCGATGCGATTTTCGAAATCAGCACCAAAAAAGATAGTTTAGAAACAGGTATCAGAATGAACACAACATCAGATCATAAAATTGTGTAGGTCTGTGTAATATCTAACTAAAGCCTTGGACCAGGAGATCCGTTCCCCTGGTAGCATTTACTCATTGCACAAAGACAAAGGGCTGAGGAAACGCTAGGTGGTGTGAAGGGAACTTTGGTAAAATGAGTGATATCTGTAATCACTTATCTTTCAAGATGTTGCTTTGTTAATGAAAGCGAATGAAAAAAGTCAACAAAAGATGTTTATTATTGCTTGTCAAATACTTAATAGTATCTTCTTCAAAAGTGTCTTCCTGCACAATTGGTGGACGCTTGTTTATGGGGTTGGGATTGTTTTTGATTTTCGGTTTGTCTTATACACCTTTCCAATTCCGGCATCAATGTATTTTTTAAAAGTCCGATTTGTGAGTTGGTTACCGCTATATTTTTTATACCAATCATATTCCTTCTAGATGATTGAAATTTAAGAATAAACGCATGAACATTTACAGTGAATTGTATTCTTTCCTAAGTTCAAACACAAAACAGTAGCCTTCTCTGCCTTACAGCAGACCGTGAAGCCAATAAAGTATCCACTGTCACCTGATTTTCCAGTTATCTGGATAATTTAATTATCTAAATTTGATTCCATCCGAAATTGGATTTAGGCATATTATATCTGTCCGGGAAGTATCCGGCTATTTAATATTAACGAAATAAAAATATTTCCTAGCACAATAGCGCCTTCCCTGTATTCACCTTGGGACTTCATACACTTATTCACTTTTCAAAAGAGTATGCAAAGTCCTCTTTCGGGATCGCCATCAACTACCTTCATCTCGCCCACGGTCTGAACTATCAATATTCCCTTTCAACGGATAAAAGTCGCAGGGAGAGAAATTTGGACTGTAGAGGGCGGGGGCTAGCAAAACAGGTACCTGTCTATGTTTTGCCAAATTGTAAATTGTGCGGTCACACATTACACAGGCTTACTCAACGTCGTCTTACTGCCAACTGATTAACTGCATGGGAGAGTAACGGTGCACGCATGCGCAGTAAAGGGCCCCCTAACCAGCTGCCAATTTGCATTACGGCCACGCAATCTGTTTTCAAGATATTCAAAATGGCAGGATAAGTTTTCGGATAGACCTCATATTTATTATACGTAGCTCAATGTTGATTTAAGATGGTGTTATGCCAATCTTACAAGTTGGTGGGGCCTATCTGCCTTCATAATCATCATTCGAAATCCTATATTTCATCTAGTCTCGAACTCCTACCTCTTACCCCCACTAGAAAATACGGAATTATCTCAGCCACGAAGCAGATAGGAGAGACCGGTGTTAGTTGGGCATAGGGGTATGTTGAATCACTTGCTCTAATTTTTGTTTCCATCACTGTTAGCTTTATTTTGAGCAGAAAAACATCGGCCATTTTTCTACTAGGTTTGAGTCATACGTGTTGTAAGCAAGAAAGTGTTTGCATGAACAACCTTTTTCTACCCTGGTAAATAGCCTTTTCACAAACGAGTGTCTAGTACATACTGTATTCAGCGGTTGATGATAGCGTAGTCTATCCTTATGAGAAGTGGCACTAAACTATATATATACTAGATTTTAAGCAGCTTCTTTCAGAACCTTTCTTGGAATAGAATGTAAAGAAAACCATGTATGTGGGTCCGGTTGGTACATTGTACGCTGGTACTTGCCACGCTGTAATTGTATGAAACTGAGGCAGAAGAAAAACAAAAAGCCTGCAAAATAACAAAACAAACTTCAAACAAGTCATTGGGGAGGTCATTCTTTTCTTATTCTTCTTTTATCCATCTGCCACCTTATTACAATGCGTCAGTAAGGGACACTCACATGGGATTCTACTTGTCCTACCAGGTGGTCATTATATTACTACAAGCTTACTTTTTTTACTCAGATATATTCTTTTGTCCGGTTAAAAAGGTTATATTTCTCAATTATAACTATATATTAATCACATCTGCACATACTAGCAAGATAATTAACTTGCTCAATCAGATTGTACAAACTATCCCCATTGGTGGGTTAGGTTTGTACACGTCTTCCGAATGTTTAAATGATGATATTTATTTTACAAATGTTTCATATTTAAACGAAGTCGCTTTTCCATAGTAACTATTGGTCATATGAATTAATTTCACAGGAAGTTACAGCCAACTAACTGAAAAATGTACCAACTAGCCCCATTATTGTACATATACTACAATAGTTGATATTTATAAGTTTAACATACTTCGACACACAGAAAACGAATAAGAAGACCGTGTTGTGCCAGTGTTCCAAGTAGGAGAGGTCTCTTTGCCTTGATGATCAACATTTGAATTCCTGGTTTTTATCTAGACCCGAACCTTTACCTTTTACACAAATAGGAAATACTCAACTATCCCAGTAGCTAGCAAGCCTTGATGGATTCTAAACGAAACATCAACATAGTGCAATAAAGGAAACCAAGAGAAGATTAATTACACAATGAAAACATTTCTTGCTACCAAAAGGCTGACTAACAATCCTTCACCTTTCCTCTGTTTTCCCTCTTATCAATACAGTAAACTCCCGTTGTAACGACACTCGTTATAACGGCAATATTGTATCTCCATATATAGATCTAGCAGACATCATAGCAAACTTTAACGTTAATTTGGGTTTTCGCGATATCTGCTCTTGTCATCGATTTAACCTATAAAACAAGGTTTTCTGACACTGAGTGCCCATAAGGATTTCTAAATAAACCACACAGGACTGCAATGATTGAAGTCATATTTTCTCTTGTTGACACAATGACGAATCTAGAAGAGTAGAGGCTAATCTCGTGTCCTGGGAAATAACCTACCTGATAACGAAATCCTCCATTTCCATACAAGTCCCAGGCGGTTTCGCTATAAAATCGCTGCGGATACTTCTACTGAATGCCGTACTTTATTTAATAAGACGTTGAATTTGGTAAAACAGTTCAGTAAAATAATAATAAAATATATGCCATTGTACGAAGTTGACATTCGCCAGATATAATAGTCAGTACACACAGCAGTGAAGTGTCGAGTTTGAAGCTGTTTGGGTCAGCGGTTGTCAGGAAGACTTATAAAAATAAATAAGGAATTAATGATTATAGATCTTTCTTCAGTTTTTATGAGATTATCTTCCTTGACTTTTGCTCTTTAGAAATATCTAAATTTAGATATAACGTATGTAATTTGGCAACATTGAAGAGACATAGCCGACATATGTCGAAGCCGTAGTTCTGTACGACGGATGGAAAATTATTTTACATGACAATTATGGCAAGCTGCTCCACACACCATGAAGTCCGGCCCCTTCAAAACATGCACCTTTTAAATGTGAACTGCCTTAGTTTCTATACATGTTTTTTTTTTTAATCCAGGTTTTTCATTTAATGAATAATCATTTAAGAGCAGGTAAATACTTATTTGGTTAGCTATTTTCTTCTTGGCAGACGGTTTTAGCAGCTTCAGGTCTTTCGCACTTGGGCTGCTATGCCTGGGCGCTTAGTCTGGAGGAAGAGCTGTGCGCAAATTCCACCACCTCAACCGTGCTGAAGGCTTGTAAATGGAAGAAGTGCTCAATACGTTTGGAGATCAGCGCGGCCACAGGGGATGCCAGATGACGATGTCATACAGCAGCTCTGCATCAACTGACTTCAGATCCCTCCTTTGGGATTTTCTGTTAGAGTTTACTGCCTACTGCATCTGGTATTCACAGGGGTCAACCATCTACGTACTGGCCAGGCTTGACGTTGCTTAACCCCAGTGATGATACGAGTACGGGTGTGTCCAATGTAATTTTACCGGCCTTGTTTATCTTGCAAGATAATAGAAAATCATGTTGTCATTAAAAGAAATCATCAAAGAAAATCGACTGTCTTTAATCAAAACAATTTCTAATACAACAATCAAAATAGAGGAATTTTCCCTAAAGGCACTTTTAACTCTGATGCATTATTGAACTGTTAAAGTTTCTGTTGATTGTTCTACTATAATTTGTGTTGAACTGGAAATCAAGAGTGAAGATATTCCAAAGTTTTGAATCATTTTTTCCTTGATTTGCTTTCTGGTTCGAGGTGATTCAACAAAGAAATCTTGAACCGCATTGAAATAGGAACAAATAAGAAAACATTTCCAATAAGCTTTCATTGAGATTTAAAAATTATTATATCGATTAGTATTGATCAAAGTGTCGCAATTACTATACAAATCAAGAAATGTTGAAGGAACTCAATATGAATTCTTCAAATGAACAATCTTATGTGAATAAAAGATATTTTATGAAATAAAAACAATCAGAAAAAAGGAAAATTAAAATATTTGCACCTTTATCAGACTTTCAATGATTTGTTTCCCCATTTATAGATTTCGGATAGTTGTTATTGGAAGGCGTCCAAACCTTATCAAAGACTAGAACTGTTTTATATATTAGCTATATACGTGCTTTGGCGAAACCAATAGATTGTGTTATATTAGGAAGAGTAAGATGTTTATTAACTTGGGTATGACATGTCCTTTTCAGTCACACTGCGTCTAAGATGTAATATGCCTAACTTAGTCTGGCACAAGGCTACATATATGGGTGACGAATTAAAATGGATCTAGCAACACTAGCAAATCGGTCTGCGAGACGAACTTACTAGGAGGTGTGGTTGGCCTAACGCTTTACGGCACAGGGATTGGAATCGGCAAACTGAGTTCAAACTCCAGCTAGGACAGTTGGAAATCCCTTTTTATTAATGCTAAGGCATGAATCCACTTCTTCCCTAGACATGGGTAAATAGCAAGACAGTTGGAGCCTTGCAAGTCAGTCCATCATGAGTGTTGTGCTAGCGCCCTGGCCCCGTAAAAACAGACAATTGCTACAAAATCGTTCTAGAAATAAAAGAAATATAAGCTTGACAGTGTTTGCAACAGAAATACTAATAACACATATATGGGCAAGACTTTTATTCATTTTCAAGATGTACTGCTTTGTGGCGTGGCTCGCAGATCTAGCAAAGGCAGATACATAACGAATCAGTAGTAATGTTGTGTTTCAATGAATACTATATTATTAACGACAGCAATTGTTTTTATATTTTTTATTAGATGAAGTATTGTAAGTAAGTATTATTCATTGTTTTACTACTATTTACCTCCATCTTAGTTTTCTAGTTGCTTTGTATCGCAACTCTTACGCAGGCCGGCTTCCCATCCTGAATGAATAAACAGCGTCGATCGGAGATAAAGAATAAACTCCAGGTGACACTCGAACTCACACCGATTCTGGGAGTCAGGTATACACCCTGCTGTTCAGCCAATTGAGCCACCGTATCCAATAGCAGTCCTATATTGTTTGTAATAGTTATAAACGATATTGACAATGGTATCGTGAGCAAGCTGTCTAACTTTGTGGACGACACCAAACTATTCAGAAGTATGGAAAGAGCTTTCACACTACATGCCGATCTACACAAGCTCCATAATTGGTGTATGGACCGGCAGCTACGACTCAACCAAGATACAGGAAAATGTATGCATGTGGGGTCAAATATTGCTCATTGTATAGAATAGAAACTGCAACTATGAAAAGAGATGTGGGATTTCTGACCAGTACATTTCTAAAAAGGATCATATAGGGCACATAGTAAAAAAGGCCTACAATATACTTGGTTGTATTAAGAGGACTTTCCCAGACAGAAGTTTGTTAAATCTATACAAAACATTAGTTCGACCAATTCCAACAAGTGTGGAGTCCATACCTAATAAAAGACAGAGAAAATAGAAAACGTTCCACGTCGGTTTAGAAAAATGATAAATGTAATGGAAGTATTAACCTAAGAGGAAAGGATGCAGAAATGAAACCTCATTTCTTTGGAAAGAAGAGGAGAAAGAGCAGATTTAATAGAGATATTTAAGTTGGTAAGGGGCTGCACGGATGTGGAAGCTGACACATTCTTTCATTTTAATAAAATGAAATAAAACTAGAGGACATGAATATACATTACAGAGAAAACATTGAAATTGAAATAATTTCAACCAACGTGTTGTGGACTCTTGGAATGGATTGAGTAAAGAGGTGATTGCCGTCAGATCAATTGACAATTTTAAATTCAAAAAACATTTAGTGGGTCTGAACATGGCCCAGTAGGCCCTCTGTCCCAAACCAACATCTGGAAACCCTTAAACTCATTCTCTATACCGATCATTTGCCGCCATGTTGTTATTAAATAATTGAAAACTTGAATAAATTGTTTACAGATACATTACTTTCGCGTCATATTCCAATACTTGCCATTGAGATTCTTAGCGAACGGCATTTAACCACTTAATCTAAACATAATGGACCCCCGTTCGATAATAGCAAAGGATTTCTAGATGGGAATGCCAGGCTTGAAGCGATTATGTCAACGAAAAGAACATTCTCTTTCTGTTATAATGTTTTCTTCAAACGGAAACATCATTAGAAAAATATTTTGTTTGTCTGTATCGAATTTTTCGGAACGAGTTTTCTGTTTGAAATGGACAGTTTTTGCGCCGATTATTGCATCGGTAATGATTATGTAAAGCCATAAGAAGGATTTTGATCGTTACTGTTATTGGCCAGGCTTTTGACAGCCTTTTTGTCAGTAAGCAAGTCTATACATATATTCATATTTGCATTGAAATGTTATGCTGTCATTTATATGAAATTCTCAGTTAAGAAGTTGTTATTATTGTTTTATATTTATAATATGTATGTGTGTGTGTGTGTATATAT
>VCCN01000420.1:179581-193649 GCA_006491835.1 Architeuthis dux
ATATATATATATGTGTGTATATATGTATATATATGTATGTATTACTTCAGCAGATAAGGCGACCTTCAGATAAGACGAAACCCGAACTTCAGTCTGAATTTCATGGTTTTAGCTCACTGTTTTATCACATGTATATTTATGTATGTATGTATGTATGTATGTATGCAGGCATTAATGCTTACGTTTAGATTTATCATTCCAACACATTCCATTATAGATGAGGGAGCAAGGTTTAGTAATGATAGCCTTCACTTTTCCGATTTTCAGTTATCTCTCTGAAGCTAATGGAAATGAAGGCGAAGGAAATCTTCGGAGTGCCCAACGCTTCCAGCAGTTCCCACTGTAATAATAACCACATTTTAAAATATAGTAACCTCCCTAAAATATCTTCAAACTTCTATCGTCAGCAAATGTATAGCTGAAATCCTATTATTAAAGTATTAGCCTGCAAATCTTTCTCCCGAAAATAAGAATCGGTTAAGATTCGTTTTTTTTACCTCACAATTCTCCTAGAAGTAAACTCTTTTTCTTTGAATTTTAGCTGTTTTCAATCCATTAGATCCTAGAACATTTCGGAAACTTTTTTAATGTTTTACGAGGAGAGTTCAATTCACAATAATAACGTTGGCACTTACGTTCTCCTATTTTACGGAGGTACGGCTGACGTGAATTAGCTTCTCTTATTCGGGTTACTTTCTTTTGTATCACCAACCCCAAAGATAATCCCAACCCTAACCCTAACCTTGACCCTAAAAGAAATTATTATTATTAAAAGAATGACATTTCTTTAATCTCCCAGTTACTGTTTTAATACCATCAAACCTCAACCATAATTCAAAAAGAAATTGAAATTATTAAAGTAATTAAAATCTTTAAATTCAGTCTTTTTAATTTTCTTTTTCCGTCATTTTCCAAGTCTGGGGAGCATTCATGTAAGCTGTACCACCGTAAAAATGGTGGAAAGTAAGTTCTCATATTATCGTTATAGTTGCATTATAAATAGAGTAGCACTATTAAACCCTTTTTCTAAAATCTAACACATGTCCGGAAGGTTCAAGCGTCTAATAGATTAAAAGCACAAATTTGATTGAAAAAAGCTTGACTGAAAGAATTCTATAAGAACCGAAATACCTATTGCTTTATGTTATGGAAATATTGAATGCTTAATAAAATTTCCATCTGAGATTTTCAGCCGACCATTATATAAAAATGATGCAATATTTCACTGCTCAAAAACAATTATTTCCCTAAAAGTAATAGTCTGCCAACTTCCAAAGGTAAGATCCCCTTGTTTCATTATAGGTCACTTATCGTATGTAACATGTATGGGTTTTATCAGTAACTCATATGCAAAAATAATGTCTATATATGCTAGTCATTATAATTGTAGTTGTACACGGAACATGTCTATCACATATAAACCAACAGATATTTTATATGCATATCCTGCATTTGCGAGTGTTTGGATAAGAATATGTGCGTAAAATCACTATATACGTATACTGTTAGAACATTCCTTTCCGTATTTTTGATCGTTTTTTATGGGAGCATCACGATTAATAAATATAAAATGGGTTTATGGTTGCATATAAGTGTAAAATGGTTAAGTGATTTCTTTATAAAACGATCTACACCGTAGTACTATCGATGGTGTTTTGTGAATGTATAAGGTTTTTGGAACATGCACTAGTCAAATACCTTTCAAGGCCTTCTAGAAGCTTCTAAGGGATGCAGGGAAAATAGGCAAACTTTGGAATTAATGGATTTTCGAAATATCTCACCGGAAAAAGTAAATAAATGTTCATATGCTTATAAGTTTGCTCTTTTTTTTGGTTGACGCGGTTTATTGCAGTTTGTTTATACTTGCATTTGTTTGTAGGGATACGAAGTGGAAATGGGAGAGGTGCGCGGGCGGATGGCGTGTACATGCTTCTCAATTTACAGGGGTGGGGGTCTGTATGTTCATGTCTATTAATGGAGATATTACCGTATCGCTACTTGCTAAAACCCATTCCCATCTCGGGTAGGGATGCGCTTTTTAGAAGGCTTCTTTGCACTTTTTTGACATATTTGTATACTCTAAGAGTTTGGCAGGATATTGTGCCGAAAAATTTTCGCAAGTGTTACTCCAAGCCGAAATAGCTTGTGGTTAGTTCACCGAAATAAGACAACAACCTGAAGTACTTCCGCGCCGGAACACTTGTCGCTGGCAAAGGTGCTACCTGCACGTTCTGCTTCGTTTTTAATATCTCTCGTCGGCCAATAGTGCCACATGATCTTTTCAGCCCACGTCGTAATCCCTCAACCACACAGGAAATCGTCGTACTCTTCGCGGTCTTCGTGGGATATTGTGCCTATCTTGTGACTATCGTCAACCACTCCGCGTATGTCCAAAAGACGGCGCGAAACACTATCGACCGAACTATCTTTCCTCGTATTGACGTCAGTCACTCTTTCTCTTTCCCACTGGGTCGTACAATGCGCGTCCGGGGGCTTCACCCACACTTTGCCTCCAATTTTCACCGACAGCGGTTTTTCTCCCCCTTCAATATCTATCGATGACACTGTACTCGCCATTCATTCCACTCGTTGCCTCACCAACTCTTTCGCTTGTCCCGACTTAGGCAACATTTTATACCAGAACACCGTCTCGACCGGCGAGATATTCTCTCTCTCCGTCATAGCTTTGATCGTCCGGTGATGCCTCTCAATGATGCCATTCTCGCCCGGTCTGTACGCGGCTCTAAACAAACGTTTAACATTCCATTTCTCGAACGTCACCCTCAGTAATCCAGAGCGAAAAAGGCAGTGCAGTTATCCATCAGTAATTTGTCCACGGGGCCCCTCTCCAAGTATATTTCATTCAGGACCTATTCTTCCGGGTCCACAATATACGATTGACAGATACAATTTGTGTGGGTAGTGAATCACGTCAATAGCCAGTCTTTTCCAATCGTCCTTTACCTTAATTTCTACCCGGGTTCGATGGACTGGCACCTGACGCAACTATGTACCACCTTTTGCACACCCGACTTTGTGACATTGGGGTCGAACTTCTTGGCCCAAAATAGCGTCCTTTTCACCCCCGTATGGTGCATATCATGCAATTCTTTCAAACTCGATTTCTCAGAACAGCACGTCGCACACACTCGTTCCCCAGAATCATCCGGTACACCCAGCCGGGACTTTTTCACCCTGGTCAGGATATTCTTTTCTGAAGGTACAAATGCTAAATGGAGCTTTAGGTTGAATTCTTTAATTAATTCCATTAAGATCCCCAGGCGTCGCTTGATTATAATCTCCGAAGCCTCTTTAGTTTTAATTCTTTTTTCCGCTGTAATCAGCGATTTCAAGCATCCAATCACAGTATCGGAGTCAGTGTGGATTTTAATATCCCTTAATCCCCACTTTAATGCGAGATTCATTCCCTTCAACCAGACATCCAAAAGAATGGCTATAACCACATAAATGTGGATATGGCCATTATTTCTTCTTAGCCACGCCGCGTCTTCCACCACGATATCGCTGATATCCAACACAACACCCCTGGTAAAACTACTGGCATCACACCATATAACTCTACTGTTTGACTTCGGTACATGCCAACTACCCGTCGCCGGATCATTCTCTTTTACCCTCTCCAAAACTTCTTTCAGCATGGCTATCGACCTTTCTCCCACTTTATCGTCGCAGAGTCTCCCCACACACGTGTGTATCGTCGGCAACCGTGTGGCACTTAACGTGAGAATTCAGCTCTCGAAAGTCTAATAACGGTCGGACTATGTTCTGTGTCGGCTCTATCACAGCTATTATTAATGGTAACACTCCTTTCTCAACCTTCTCCCTCCCTCCTCTATCCACCTTTCTATTTCCTTCTCGAACTCACTTCTAACCACCTCATCCATGGAATGGTCATAGCAATTATTTCTATTCACCAATACGGAAGGCTCTCCCTTCCAAAACCATTCAACAGTTCATTTCTCGCCATCAAATTCCGCTCGGAAATCCGTATCTTCGATTCTATAAGGACCGTCCCCAATTACGTCAACACCTTCATTGGTCGCCACCTCTGCTTACGTCATCTCGTCGTTCCCGAAACTCCACTCACTTCGCTGACCGTTACGCCATCCAGTCAGCTGATCACGTCCTTTCCTATGACCACGTCAATACCGCCGAACAGTTTCTCAGTAACTACCACGTTGACTCCCAACAACGCTCCATTCGCTGTCAGCTCCACCGAACTGTAGCCCCTGCAATCGACCGCTCTTATACTGCGGACGTCACTCGATTCGTTTACTAGTTCTGCACCCACAAGGGCGATCGTGCATCCCGTATCAACGAGGGCGGTTCCTCTCTTCCCCTTCACTAGTACTTCCACCGTCGGCAATGTAAGCAATAGCGCCTTTACTGGGTAAAATGGGCGGCTACCGGCGCAGAGGCCGCTCTTCGCCAGTTTTCCCTGATCACAAAACCTTGCTATATGGCCCGGTCGGTGGCACCGACAACATATTAGTTCGGGCTTATGCTCTGTGCAGTCCTTCACAATATGCGACACCTGAAGCAACGCCCGTTATTTTACTCACTCTCTTCTCATCCTTGTCTCTTCATTATTCAAACCTTGTCGGCCTGTCACTGTCATTGTCGCAAAGTCCCGAACCTTGTCAACAGTCAACACACTGGCTTTAGACACCAGGTCTCCCATAGCTATGCATTGCGGAAGCCTCACTGAAATGTCGTCCGGAAAACCGGTCACAAATCGTAGCTTCGCCATTCTTTCCAAACCTCCAACAAAGCCAGCTATACCAGCCAGTCTCCTGATTTCGTTAGCATAAACGTCTACCTGTTCGCCAGTCCACTTCATTCTTCCCAGTTTACCAAAGGCTGCGAACGTCCCTCCCGAAAAGGCTTACTTTAATCTGGCTTCTATGGCTTCGGCGCTAGATTGATCTTCTTGATCCTCAATTTCCAGATACAAAGCCAACGCATCTCCCTCCAAATAAAGCGGTATGAACGCTGCCACGTCGAGTATTTTTTGTAGCTTTGCAATCAATTTCACCATCGTCAACCATCTTACTACATCTCCCTGACCATCAAACCGCTTCAAAATCTCCCTACTGATCGCAATCTTCCCTGACCTGTTGCAATACTAAGGATTGTCGAAATAGCTTGTGGTTAGTTCACCGAAATAAAAAAAAATCAACTCGTGTCGGTGACAACGTACGGCCGAACACGCAAAGGTCGTTGCCTGCCTGTTCTGCTTCGCTTTTATTCTCTCTTGTCAGCCAAGAGCGACACGGAAGGGAGATAACTCCTTTTTACCCCACCTTTGGTCTCTTTTTCTGTTTGGTCCTGAATTCTTTTGCATTAACCAATATCTATCTCTATTTGTAAACGTATTACTATGTCACTGACTGCATACCGACGTCTTAAATAGTTCCACCATTGTATAGTATATGCTTGTTTTGATCTTGTATTTATCATTTTATTAAATTTAGCATTGCCAACCATTATTATTACGAAATTATTATTAGAAACTGACAATCAAAATGATCACAAAAACTGTCAACATAGGTTTCAAGTTGGTCTGGCTAGTTGACTATGTATGTATGTATATATCACGCGTACAAGTCGCACCAATGGAACTAGAGGGCTGAGAATTTAAACATTTACTCCTTAGAAACTGTTCCTTTGTTTTAACCCACCCCACCCATAATTAGGCTTTTAGTGGGGGTATTTGCAATGTATGTTTATGCTAAATTGATCCCATAGTTTGTGTGCAGCAGCATCCAGGTTTGTCTTTTGAAAATTCAGACTTTTTAGCGATCACTGGCTAACAAAAGAGGAGAGAAGTAACTGGTTCATTGATCACGTGGCATGCTGCCAAAACACATTGGTCAGGTGACGTTTTCTATTGAGTGACTAACCAGATTTGTTTTTACGAGTATTTCATTTCATATTATTTGTTTAGCTGTTTGTATCGCAACTTTACTCATACTGCCACTGATCGGAAAATAGAGGATAATATCTCTCTTGCCACAGGGACGTCGGGTTAAAGGCACCTGTTACTCTAACCATCTGAGTCTCGAGAACTCGACGGCTTCGCAGAAGATTAAATCTACCACTTAAACCTATCATTAATTCTCCCCAATATCTTTCAGCGCAAGTGTTGTTATTGTCTATACACAAGTAGTTTATTCAATATTGTAATGAATTCAATTTCTTGACACCTGTACGGAACTAAGTATAGTCAATATCAATATTCAGCTCGCCGGAGAGCATTGATTAGCGAACAGGTCTCACGAAATATTTGCTAAAATGTGCCCTGCTCTCGTGAACCTGTGCGAGACTAACTTTCTAAATAACTATAATATGCCTTTTATTCTTATTTATCTCAATATTATTCACTGTCCCTTCGTCCGTCTTAGCAAAACAGCCAGGGCTATGACAACCACATTGTCTGTGGTTACTAATGAGATCCCGGGACAGGTTCTGAAAACGCCCCCAATACGCTTTTAGTGCAGGAGGGGGGTGATTTACAATGTAAGTCTATGCTAAATGTGTCCCTTGTTTTGAGTCCGACTTCGCTCACGCTTACCTAACACACATACTATCTTATTAGAATTCACAATAGGTCCTTCTGTTCGTGTTAGCAAAACTCAAGAACGACCACAGCTATGGCTACCACATTTGTTGTGGTTACTAGCGCTTTCTGTGGTTACTAGCGCTTTCTGTGGTTACTCGCACTCACCCAGATAATAATGATTTGATGCCCATATATATATATATATATATATATATATATTTAATACTAAATAAGTCTGATTTTGTTTATCTCTGTGACATTTAAGTAGCCAAACACGGTGCATTGTAGCCAGAGGGTCGAATTAAGGACCTCCTAAATTGAGCTAACCTGGAGACTGCGAAAAAAATGCCAGGGTGATTTGCAACTGAATAGCATTAGTGTGGGTCTGCATCCTCGCTTACGCCGATACTAAATGATCTGATTTCTATCTATCTATATAATTTGTTTTATCTTCATGTAATAGCCAAAACAGTGAATTGTAACCAGACCTTTTGAATACGGTACAACTGTAAAAAGTCTGGATCTTTTTGGGGCGGGGGGCATGAGTCACCATTTAGGACTTCCGTAATAACTAGCTAAAAACCCATCGTACGGTGGGGTTTCAGCTAGTTAAATAAAAACGTTACTCTTGTTCTTGAAATATATTTAGCTAAATAGGAATTACTAGCACTAATAAAACATTTTAGTTAAATATTCACACGCGATTGCATATACATATATCCTTACGAGTGCAAATGAATCCATTTACATTCAAATATGTTTGTTTCAACTCTTTAGTCAATATGTTTACATGTGGATATATGCGCAGGAGTGTGCACATGTCAATGGTTGTCATCCGGAAGAAACATATCCATGTGTGTGGATTGTGTTAGAAGCATTTTCTTTTTTAATACAATATAACAAACAAAAAATATGAACATTTCTTTAGCTGCCATGTCCATATGCGAGTCTTACAGATGAAAAAGAAATCTCTAATTGAATATAAAATTACGAAAATAAATTTTTTTGTAAAGGTCAAAGTCTCAGAATAAAATCAGAAAATATTGAGAAGAAAAAAATGGGAAATTTAATTGATTTTTGCAAGACAAGCAATTTTGTTTTTATTTAGAAATCTTATATTCGAATCTTTCCTTAAATTTTAATTAGCCAATTCTTTGTCCCTTATTAAAGAAGATATTTCTTTTTAATTTTTTTTTTCGGTTTTTCTTTTCTAGTTGACGAAATCTAATCTAGAAATTAAAACTCTTTGTCGCACTTTTATTGATTAATGAGTGTTTGAATTTTTGTGTATGTACTGCTGACATTTAAGACTGAAGTAGTTCTAAAATAATAACAGGTCGCGTTAGTCACTCAATAGAAACCGTCACGTGACCAACGTCTTTTGGCAGCATGCCTTATTGAGAGTGATCAATGAAAAAATTGGAAAAAAGGGGTGATCAATGAATAAGTTACTTATCTTACCTTTTGTTGGGGTGTGATCACTAAAAAAGTCCAAATTTTCAAAAGAAAACAAACCAAAACAAGCGTAAATGCTGCCGGACATAAACTAAGGGACCAAATTAGCGTATACTCATATGGCAAAGTGAACCCCCACTAAAAACCTGTTTACGGTGGGATATGCAAAAAACATAAAAAACGTTTTTTCTAGACATAAACGGAGTAAATGTTTAAATCTTCAGCCCGTTAGCTCCATTGGTGCGGCATGTACACGTGATACATATATAGCCAGCAAGCCAGCCAGACTAACTTAAAAATTGAAGAAACCTATGTTGACAGTTTTGGTGACAGCTTTGGTTGACGGCTTCTGGATCAATTTGGCATAAACTTTTCCCTACTCATTGAGAGGAGTGTGTGTGTGTGCAAACCTTTAAGTTTCTACTATGAACTGTTAGTGCTGGGCCAAGTCCGGATATATAGATAGATACATAGATACATATAAATGTCAGAACACCTGAATAACCTAAACGCAGCAATAAACCAGTGTTGTTGGCAGCGGTGATTAATAAATCACCTCTATGATTTTGTTTTTCGCTTTGAGCGCATTTAATGATGCCAAAGGCCCATATATTCATGACTAATTTCATAACATTTCTCATCGGGGTTATAAAACCATAATACGAACACAGTGTTAATTTACTGTTCAGCAATATGAGATGTAAATTTGTGAATTGAATCCAAAGTAACATTTTTCAGAATTATTTATTTTGTGTTTTTGTTTCATTAACTAAAATTGAAGCAGGTCTGCATAGTCCCTTGAGATTCCACCTCCAGCGAAACATGTCCCGATTGACACTTACGATGAAAAGCAATTAAAATTAAGTTGAAAGAAATACTACTAAAAATGATTAATACATGACAATGCTTCATACAATACAAAATTAAATAGATATTGTTACTAATACTAATACTACTAGTGTACTTGAAAACAATAACACATATGGCGCCGAGCGATCGGGGGAAATGAAGGGTACGTTTATATGGTTAGATTGTATCATCTGTCAGCCATAGCGTTCTCGTAGATTAAGTGGCAGAGTAGCTGGTACTGAAAACCAGGCATCTGAAGGCAAAAAGAATGTGAGTTCGAGCCTCACCGAGAGCGTATCAATTATTTTCGAAACAAGAATAAAAGTAAGACAGGTCACTCAATAGAAACCGTCACGTGACTAACGTCTTGTGGCAGCAAGCCATACTGGGGGTGATCAATTAAACAATTGGAAAAGGGGGTGAACAATGGATAAGTTACTTCACTCAGATTTTGTTGGGCAATGGTCACTAAAAGAAAAAATCTGAACAAGCGGACAGACACTAGTGATCAATCTAGCCTAAACTTACATTGCAAATTGAACCCCCACCCATAAAAACCTATTATAGGGGGAAATTTTCAAAAAACAAAAAGACGTTTTTTCTAATAATGTTGAAATTTTCAGCCTTCTAGCTCTGTCGGTGCGGCCTGTACGTGTGATACATACATAGCCAGCCAACCATACCCACTTGAAAACTGAATGAAACCTATGTTGACACTTTTGCTCACAGTTCTGGTTGACGGTTTCTAATAATAGTATTACTGATAATACTACTAGAGTACTTGAAACAATAACAAATATGGGGCCAACCTATCTGTAGGAAATGCAGAGTAAGTATATATGGTTAGATTTTATCTCATGCCAGTCATAGGCCTCTCGTAGCTCAAGTGGCAGAAGAGTTGATATGGAAAACCAGGCGTCTCGATGCAGAAGGGATGTGAGTTCGTGTCTCAAGGAGAGCTTATCATGTTCATTAGTAGCTGTAGACTGATTGCCTGTGTAGTTGCGACGAAACGCAACTGAGATTAAGATGGCATTAAGATGAAAGAAATATTAGTAAAACAGGAAAGGAAGAATTGTGGATATGTTCTGACTGTATTAGAAGGTGAGGATGATACATGTAGCGTTCTATATCAAACAATGTTTCGCTCTCTGGTGGTGGTACCTCTTGTGGGCAGGGCTGCATCCCCCCCCCTAAAAAATAACAAAGAACCTAGATAACATATATAGTTTTAATATAAATCATGTATTGATAGTTACTATTTAGCTATTACATATTGTTACAAATAAACGTTACTGATATTTGGTTTTGTTACTATTCATCGAAGCCTTCGTAAATCGAGGCCATTTCGATACATTCATAGATGTGTTTAGACTTACAGACCATCTCCGGTATGCTGCACCTTCCTGAATATCTCTAATTAATTTATATTTCGGGGGTTCCAATGTTGTACATGTATTGCTTTACTAGTGCTTGCTTGGAGAGAAGTCTGTCTCTTGTAGTTTCCGCTATCAAGCTATTTGTGTTATTTGTTTTAACACTGTTCATATGACAAATATTTCTCTCTACACAAGCCGAGGAGTCAGGTAGAACTGTCAAGTTAGACATAGATTCTGATCAAGACCATTTCTCATGTCCTGTAATTTATTCCAGTATTCTGAAATGTTGATATTTTCAGGAATGCAATACAAGACCTTTGACAGTTGAAAGCTTTGTTGGATAGTGGGGTGAAAATCCATGGGTCCAGGAAAGAAAGAAGACTCGAAGGTTGTTTGTAAAAATATGTGAACATATTTTTATTTCATAGCATACACTTTGTCGGCCAGAGAATGAAGAGTGGGAGAGAGATAAGGCTGCCGAGAGACCGTTCCCAACAGGGGAACTTGGTCATGCCTTCCCAGCCTTAGGCGGTCTGCCTCCCCGGCTGTCTGGGTCTCTGTCCTCTCTTAGATCCTGGGTTTTCTGTCTCTTCTGTGCTTCCGTCTCGGCTCTGAGCTATATGGGGTTTTCCAACGCCCACCCTGGTGTCGTTTACGGTTCCCACATCCTGGTTCTTTTGGACACCTACGCATATGCTAAGGTAACCGGGTCACTTCCACTTCGGCCTAGGTGTTTAGCCTGGACATGACCTTCTCGTGGTAGTATATCATAACAGCTTCTCCAATCGTCATCAAGGTCGTTTAATTTATTTTCAAGAACAATTCTTTTAAAGTGAGCTGCTACTTTTGCAATTGACATCTTTCGATTTAAAACTTTCAATCTGGGAATGGTGTCACCTTCGTCAAAAGAAAATATGTTTTTAATGTGTACACAGAGGCCTGTTATGAATTTCAAAACAGATATTGCTAAGCATAGCACTGCTATTACCAGGAATTACCTGATCTTAAAGTGCCTTTGCCCTTCCACTAAGGAATATATCGTCTACATTTCTATGATTCATATTGTTGTTGGGATCAAGTTCAGACTGCTTACTTTCAATGAGATACTCTTCTCTAAAGAAGAAGTTAAAGATGTGTTTATATTCTGTTGATACCTTGAGCATATGTTGTGCAATCTAAAATGTTCAGATTGAAATTCATGGTTAACAGTATTTACCTTTTGAAGTACATACTGTAGTAAAGAAGGCAATTGTTGCACAGTTGACTAACTTGTTATATATTCGTTTCGCTCTATCAGATGTATCGGTTTTTGATTCAGACTGAAAATAGAGGCCTTTTTGCAAAGTTCTTCAGTAATCTTGTGAGGTAACAACATTGTTTTACGTGCATACTTGAGTGGAATTCTGCAGCAAATGCAGTAGCTGTTGTTCTCACCAATCCTATCCCTTTTTTAGCCAGTCTTTAAATTCAGGTTCCTGCAGCCACGAATTCTTTAAAGAATCTTCTTACCATGATTTTCTCTTTCTCTTTGATGACTCCTCATTTATCGTTGTTAATAAGAGATAGTGTACATGTGATTGAACAAGTAACTATACGGCGACCCAGACCACACAACGGCAACCTACAGTGCTGCCAAAGTTGGTACGTTCGTCTAAAGTTGTCATTATTTTCTGCCAGATGGATTTGACAGAAACAACCTGAGATTTGTAGCAGATGTACTAAGGTGTAAAAATCAGTTGGCCCCGAGTTTGAGTGATAAGCAAAGTAGTCTAAAATGTGTTGTATAGCGGGGTGAATGTCCTGGACTTGGATAGAAAGGAAACTCGAAGACTTGCTCGTAAAAATATGAGACATATTTTTATTACATAACATACACAGCATACACTTTGTTGGCCGGAGAATGAAGAGTGGGAGAGAGAGATAAGGAGAACCGTCAGTCTGTCCCCAACAAGGACAGCGGTCTCGTACCTTCCGGCTCCGCTGATGTCTGTATTTTCTGTCCGCGTCTCGAGCTTTCTATTCGGGTCTGCTTTATAGTTTTCTCGAACGCCCACGCAAGTGTCACATCCTGTTTGTTGGACACCTATTGCCTAAGGTGAGCGGGTCACTTACATTTCCGCAAGGGGTGTTTGACCCCGGAATAACCTTTTCATGACAGCATATCATTAGAAATGTAGTTTCCTACATTAGACTTAGTAAATGAGAGATTCTAGTGGTAGTCTAGACAACGGAACACGTGACTTTTCTAACATGGGCTACGGTTCGCCAACCCTCGTCCACTAAACTTTATATTCATTTAACAGGTATTTATGGATGTATAAATAGTGTGGAGTCCGCATAATGTGAAATACTGTTAAAACAAAAAATCGTTTAACTTAATGAAGAACTTGAGAAACTGCAATATATGGAAACACCTAGATTACATCAGATTTTAAAGTAAAAAAAGAATCAGAAACCCAGACAGATATAAAAAAAAACCCAGATCTGGATTTCAAAAGCCAACGCTGGCAGACTTGCTTGTGGGGTCGTGTTCATAGTGTTTTGAAATTCTCGATATACTTCAGAGTCTCTGTGAGAGATGTTTCGAGTACGTTAAAAACGTTCAGTCAGAGGCGGATTAACTATGTAGCAAGAGTAGCATATGCTCCGGGCCCCATAATTTGAAATGGACCCTGCGCTAAATGCTCGCAAGTTATCAATTCCAATTCAGTGATTCTGCACTTGCTCTATTACTATAGTACTATACTGCCCACAACGTTTATGAATGAATGGGTCTTTAGAGTTAGCGATTTTAGTCAATTATCAACCAATTATCAACTGTAATTAGGTTTATAATGTTAACCTAGTAATTAATGGAAGTGTGGTATCTTTTTGATAGGTATACGGAACTGAATTATTAGCTTTTGCATAAGCATTAATATGAAAACGAAGTGATACTATTCCTGAAATGTCACACATATTTGTCGTGTTATCTGTTTTAATATCTATGTGCATTTTCTTTCATTTAGGTCCTTTTTATAACATTTGTTACAGGCCCCGTGTACCGTGATTCACCCGTGTGGTGCACCGTTAAAATACCGTTGTGGAAACTCCGTTACCTGACGAGACTGCAGTCGTTGGTTATTGCCAGATTTTCGGGTCACTGTTGAATATGGGAAGGTGGGTCATATCGAGAGATAACGAGGCAATGCGAAAAATAGGTGTTATAGGAATTCGATTTATTTGCAGTTTTTATAAACTGCCCGATAAAAATGCGAAGACACAGAGCGAATTACTGTTTTCTACATCTACCCCTCGCACCGGCCACCTCCCTTCATCGTCCCGTTTTCAGCTAATCGTAGTAGCAAGCGCATGGTCCAAGACATTCCACCCTCGTGTCAGCCCGCTGCTACTCTCTACTGACTGCACCCCCCCCCCAAATTCGAAGGTTTCCCTTTGCTTCTACTCTGCCAATCCATCCGTTGCCCAAAGCTATGTCAATCCCATGGTGACCTACTTCCCATGGTGACCTACTTCCCATGGTGACCTTTCTCCAACCAAGGTTTTCTGAGCCACTTGTGTGTTCTATATTATCAGACAAAAATGCTGTATCTCTTACCTACCCCACCCCAAACAGTGCTGCTACACCCGCAGTAGGTTAATCCGGCCCTGCGTCCAGTGAATCATATCCGGGGATGAGGAATAGTTGTCGGAAAAGTTGTGCACCGTGGTTGTAATGTTCCTATTCCCCAATTAGAATACAAGTGAGAACACGACGTATAAAGAGGGGCTGGGACTCTTGTTCAATTATCTGTAGCATCCG
>VCCN01000420.1:280922-292307 GCA_006491835.1 Architeuthis dux
TTTGTTTCTGGTTTCAGCCTAGAGCAACCACTGATTGGTCAGTTTCTTGTCAACATCTTGTCTTGTGTTTGCAATGGGTACCGACTACTTAAATGCTGCTCTTCCCATTTGGTTTTCGGGCAGTTTAGGCCTTTATTCTTTGCTTTTTGTCTGAGTTATGTTGCTTACTTTGTTGGTATTCCGCTACCTCATTCACACTGATCGTTTAGGCGTATATCTCGTTTGAACTTGTGGCTTTCTTTAGTTATTGAGTGTAGCTTTTCAGCTGATTCATGGTGGTAGACAAGCTTTTAAAACCCAGTCATTTGTCAACGTTAGGTATCTTTCAAGCCCTATGGCTGTGGTCTTGTATGCAAGCTCTAGATGGATCAATCCTCTATCCCCTTCTGCCCTATGCGATCTACATCTGCTTTGAGCTGATGCATGTTATACATGGTTATAAGCTTTCTGGGCTTCTATCTATTCTCCGGATCCCTTTGAGATTCTAGCTTACTAGCTTCAAACTTGTTTTTTGCATTCAGCTCAGTTTTCTGTGTATTCCCCTTACTGTATATGTCTTGCAGTTCTTTTTTAACATTATCTAACCATTCTGGTGATTGTTTTTGTCTCTTTTGGCATACATACATGTCGTTCCAGAAGTCTAGTACTATGTACTTCTTTCTCCATTCAAGCCTTGGTAAATTATTCCCTCTTTGTTTTGGAAACTGCGTTGTTGTGTGTATTGGGCGACTCTTTGTCTATTGCACTTTGGCATCTTTGGCTAGTCTTCTTTGGTGGATTCCTTTCCACTGCAGTGGGTATCCCTTTTTGTCCTATCTTGTGTCTGTCTCATAGTCTAGCATGTGGTCTATTCATGTGTGACGTGTTTTTCAGTAATCTCTCTGTAGTTGGGTGATCTATTTTTCTAATATCCTTTCCCAGGCAGTGATTTTGTTCCTGTTTGTCGGGTTTTATTTTTGTGCCGTAAAGCTATCTGTTACATGTGCACCAGCGTAGATGCGGTTGTTGAGTTCTGTTGTGTTATTAGTTCCAATATGTTGTAAAAGTCGATTGACATGTTCTGTTGAATCGTTTTCTTTTCCCCCAATCATTGCCTGTAAGGTATGGCAGTGGCTGCTTCTCTTCTTGTATTGATTCTTTTAGGGTTTGTACCAGGGCTTTTTCTTCTTCCGTTGGAGTGTCGATGTCATCTTCTCGTCTTTGACTTGTTTTTCGGTCATGGTTTTTGTTTACATTTGTTTCTACTTCGTCGTTTATTATGTTAGTTGTGTCGGTGTATTCTTCTGAGGGTGAGTCACCTTCTTCTTTGATAGCCATTTTTTTTAGACTTGATGCCTCTACTATGTTTTTCCTCCATATTTTCCTCCATATTTTCTGTAACACCTAACAGATGTTTTACTTTACTTCTAGGGAACAATGAATAATTGTTTGGTTTTCTTCTTTCTTCAATTCTTTCGCAATTTGATCAACAGTCATCAAGGGAACACAATCCCGTATTGTGACCAGCAGTCGCTGGATGACTACCGGGTCCCTCCTGGAAACCAACAGGGGAACACCAGCCGGTTATGATGCACAAAACCTGAATTTGTGCAGTATTTTGTGGTCAATTTGTTCCCCATTTGTACTATTATACGTGTATATATACATATACATATTAACATACACACGCACACACACGCACACACACACACATATATATATATATTTATATAGTGTGTGTGTGTGTATTATTCTAGTAGTGCGTATCGAAATGTCCGTTCGTTAGATGATATTATTTGATTTAATGGGGTAAACCAGATATAACGATGTTCAACAAACGGAACCTCTTCTAATTGCTTATAACAATAACTGGTAATTAAGAAATTACATTGCAAAGTCATTCATGTCAAATTACAAAATTACGTTGAACAGAATTCTGTGTCAACTATTCAATCTATTATTTTCCTGGTGAATAGCCGAGGTTAAAGTTATTTGCTCGACTCTGTGAATGTAAATAAGCAACGCAGCCTAAGGAGAGTTCAATTGGGACTTTTGTTCTGTTTTTCCTTCTTGTATTATTACAACCGGTCACTCCTAAAACTAAACAATTTACTTAATGTTTATCCTACCAATCCTTACAGACTATTACGTTATTTGCTCTTCCTGTTTCAACCGTTGTTCAATAGATTAAATTTTGCCCTGAATGATTGCAAGCCGGATACGCGTAAAAGCGTACCTAATGATTTCTATTGGGGGATGGCAGAGCTCGAATCTATTCACAAAGTGGGTATGCATGTCTCTAATGCCCCCAATTTGTAGACGAAATAGGCGTACAGGCCGAATTAAGGGATTTGACAGAAACAGCATGGGTGGATGCGGCACCCCCAAACCCACATTTGATACAGCCCTAGATAAGCGTTCAAATTAATCTGTAGTTTAGCAAAGAGATGTACTCGTGTTAACAAGCATTGGATTTGATCAGACTCATCCACGTAAGATTATACTGGTGAGGTGTGGAGTGGCGTAACGGTTACTGGCACGGAGAACGGACTCGGCGAACCGAGTTCAAGTCTTGGATGAGAATGTTTGCGCTCACTCCACTATGTTCCACAAGGGGTCTACAAGAATAAACAAAAACACAAGGTTTTGATGAGTTTCAAAAAGTCGAGATAACAAGATTGTGTTCATGTTCACCTTTGGGTTTGCCAGGTTATAGAAAAAGAGACCGAAGCAAAATGTAACAAAACTGACACTTGCGAATAAAATCACGCAATCAAGAAAAACACGTTGACACACGTAATAATCACATCATTTGAATCTATGTGTGTTTTCTCTTGTATTCCTAATTTATTGTTATATAGGTTTACAAGGGAATTTGTACGTAGCAAGGAAGAACAAATTCTCAGATCCAGCAGTTTCTAAGCAGAATAACGATGTATACAAATTAAAGAGAGAGAAATGAATGATACAGGCCTTTACATAGCAGACATGAAATGATGCTTTCATATTTCTATAAGAGTCTGTCCACTTGATATAGTAAGTTGTTCAAAAACTGGTATCGCATTTAACGTAGGCAGATGTGTAATGCACCACCAACTACGTAATTAATGTTAACTGATAAACCACACATCTTTTAGTTTACCATCTGTTCTATCAGGCTGGGTGTATAGGCTAAGGTGTATCCATTTAGGTCCTGGTACTTTTAAATCTTTATATTGTTTTTAATTATATTTGTTTATTTATGTTTGGAGGACATACAGAGATAATTAGCATTGAATGATAAAGAAACTTTTCGGTAAACATTATTTTTCTTATTGAGAAATAAATATTGGTCTTACAACAACCGACAGCACACGCAAGTATCAAATTAATCGACAAATCCGTCGGTACTTAAAAGTACCGTTAGTACATAAAGGGTTAATCCCATAGACGACAAAGGCTTTTATGAATGGCTTAATCTCCATAGCTTGTTGTGTGGATGTCTTAATGCAGCACAGACAATAAAAGTAGTTGTCTTGTGTAGCCAGGTGGAATGGCTGTGTGTAAATGTTAGCCGTGATTTAGCAAGTATAAGCCCCGCTTTGAAATACCAACAGCTTTGGTATAACAGTCTTTTGAAGGCTTTGACTTAAGCAAATCCTCGCATTTAAAGCACCATAGATTTAGCAGAATGGTACAAGACGTTATGTTCAATTAATCGGTTTATGTTCATCTCAAATAAATTGGGGAGAAATCTAACGAAAGTATTCGGTCTCTCCATCAATCCTCATCAGCGAAACTAGCTCAGCATTCAACTATTTGCAACAGTCTACTGGCCAGTAATTAGAAAATAAGCTTTCGTTTCTTCGAAATCACTACAGGAAATGTCAAATGTGTACCGCATTGTAACATATTGCCCTGGCAACACTGTTGTTGGCCTTGGTGTTTGGTGTAGTTACAGCCCTTGAACGTTTATAGATAGATGGTGCTATGTTACGTATGCAGATGTAACCCTTGATTGGGGCACCAAATTTGATTTTGGATGAAAGGACCAACAAGAACTATTGAAGGACGAATTGGACCTTTGAAGATTTGATATTTCTATGATTACGTGATTGCGCCTTGAGGCTATTACACCAACAAAAAAGACACACGTGCAATGGTTAATACTCTCTATCCCAGCACTGAAACCAGGGCCCTAGCCACATACTTTGCTATGCACCTGGTAGAACATGGCAGTTATCGTCTATTATGAGATAGTGAACCCTGATAAAAAACTTCACCACAGACATATATCGTCAAATAAACGTGTCAGTGGTCCATTACACAAGAAATGCACAACCAAGTGGAGAAAGTGTGGTGTCTTCCAGCATGACAATGCAATGCTTCATCAGCAAAATTGAGGCATCAATTCAAATCTCTTAGCTTTTTCTTATCGGTGGGAAATGGCAAATTTGTTTTTTAGTTGGCTACTAATTATTAATGAATGCTTTTATGATATTTATCGATAACATCTAACTTAATTACATCTTTGTCTATTGTTATCTCCTTCGGGATAATGTGCTACGTGTTTCACCTGCTATCCGAAATTAGACGTGCTTTTAAAAACCTTTCATACGCCGAAATAGTGTGAAGCGAAGAAGCACCTATCATTAATTTATATGAGTACATTTTGAGCGTCCTCAAACCAAATAAATGGTGATGCTTGCTGAGTAGACTGAGTGGATGTTGGGGCTGGTGGGATGTACATGGGACTGATATGTAGGATAGAGAGTGAGAGGGTGCGTGCTGCATCTATAGCAGTTCGCTGCAAAACAAAATTGAACGCTATTTCTAGCTTTTTTTCGTAAAAGGGAAAGGGTAGTTTCAAGCGAAATTCCGAAAAGCGGTGGATGCCTGAATTACTTTCTGAGCATCATAATAGTATGGGATCATTTTCTGTCCTCTCTATTCTTTCAGTAACGTTTCTGTAACGTTATGGCACAATTATATATATATGTCTAATGTCCCAGACTTTTCACGTTGACGAATGAAAGTTTCAGATGTTTTCAATTAAGTCCAAACTCAATAATGTTGACTTACATATAATTCCTTGTTATACTGAGCGAAATCCCTGTCATCTGCTAATTTCCACAGAATCAGAATAATGGTAACATAGCTTCCATCATTACATTCACTGAGAGGAGATATTAAAACAAGTTTACCACAAATACGATTATCATATTAACTGAATCATTCATTTATATTCTCTCATATATTGTTGCAGCAGGTACTGAATTAGAAGCCATTCTAAGGAGTGAATGATTCGATTAGCCCTTGTCCCTTCTGCGATGGTGAATTGTCATTAGGTAGTATCGAATTAAGCCGGTCCAATTGAAATGTTTTGCAATTCATGTCATTCAATTAAGTATGCATCTTCTGCTGGAGAAGTTTCAGCTGATCTGGCTAGGTTTCAAATCCTAGTTCCTCAAAAGTAACAAACCATAGCGCCTTTGTAAATGTATTAAACTGACAATATGGAGAAAAGGGAATGTGTGTTTACGTAAACAGAAGTTCTTTTTTTTACATGCAGATCTGGAAATTCTTAAATATTCAGATTCAAAATAAACATGAGAAACATGGGGCATCTTTTAATAAGATGCTGCCAACATGTTCTGTTGGTAAGTTTATACCATCAATTGATTTAGTCACGGGGACATGGGACCCCACCCCTACTGAATCCGGCACTAAATGACCCACCAAGGGTCGATGTGCCGTTAAACAAAACCATCAATTGAAACATTGCTAATGCTTTGATTATGCGTGTGGAATTTTGGGATCATTCGCCTGATGTTCTGCCAATGAGGCTCGTTAATCATTGTAGAAATGTGTTTTAATAACTTCAGGTATCCTCAGCTTTTTAAATGTTCGCTTTATGCCACTTTTACACTTTCAAGAAAAAAGGTGAAATGTGAAAAAAAGCTGTATATGCATAGATAGCAGCTCTAATATTATGCACTTCAAACACTTTCATTCCGCTAATTTCTAGCATGTATATGTCAAAATAAAAGGCTTCCCAATATATAACATACACATACATACAAACATTATCGACAAGTATGAAGCATCCAAAGAAAGAAATCTGGCTACCGTTCAAGGAAGACCAGCTTTTGCCTCCCATGAATGTTAATGTATTATTGACGGTATAGTGACACACGTTATATGAATGAACAAAGTAATAACATGCACTGATTTCGAAATTGTGTCAAAAGGGTTTTATAGGTAGACAGTAACAGGTTCATCCAACTGGAATGCAATGGTAAAATAATGAATATATAACATGAGAATAGTGCCCATCCTCAACAAGCAGTTAATAAACGGTCTAGTGGATGATATGGAAGGACACATGCAAAGAATCACCGTCTGGGATAGTGCTAAATCAGGCGACAACATTTCGACATGTAAATCTCCCCAATTTCCATGAATCGCTGGAAATGACAAGCTAACATTCCTACCATCAGCACTGCTTTTCAACGCATCAGCAATCACCCTGTCCTGTCGCTAACATACAACACCGTTGTGTCGGTTTCCGAGGAATTCTAATTGAATATCTGGGTTTGGGTCATAATCCCGAAAATCACAATCCTACGTGCCACAATCCCGAAAGTTAAAACCCAGAAAGATCATAATCCCTAAAAGTTGAAATACCGAAAACCACAGTCCAGAAAGATCAAAGTACAAAACATAACTCGGGGAAAAATAATGGAAAATAGTTCTTAAAATGTATCTATTTGCAGTTTACAGAGATGTATTTGAGAAACGTATAAAAACCCATTTACTGAACAATCCCTATAAACAACCAAAGCACCTATCTCTATTATTTATTTTTAAATGAGAAATCTGTTTTTTGGGGGATTTCGACTTTCGGGATTTTCGTCTTACAGGATTTAGCTCTTTCGGGATTGTGATTTTCGGGATTTTGCCATTTTCAACATTCGGGATTATGGCGTTCAGGATTTTGTCTTACGGGAATATCAACCATTCCTAAAACAATAGAAGCATCACCTAGCTTCATTTTATTGTAGGTTTCTGTTTGTCTGAGGGAATGAAAGAATTAGCAAGACATAAAGTACATTCTCATCAGACGTTAATTCTCATTAGACTGTTTTGTACCAACACAGCTCGATTGTAACTGTTCCATCCTCTCAGCAAACAGCATTAATTCGAGATCTCCATCTGCTTCATCCACAACATCCTTCATAACAGCCCACTCATCTTGTCGACGGCCAACAATGCATGAATCCAGTGATAGCACCCGATCAATACATAAGCATCAGAATAACATACTATTCTACGTATCTGATATCTAAAACGTTCACGACAAAATGTATCAGAAAATAACTGAACATCAACAAAAATAAAACAAACTTATTTTCGTGAAAGAGAGAATATCTTTCATTTCATCTTGAAAGCAGCTTCATCGTTGATCACAGCGCAACGTGTAGAACGACATTGCCTGAAAGAGCTTCAAAGGAGGTTCAGCCATAAAGGTTCCGTGACTTGAAAAACAAATAAAACAAAACATGAAGAGAGAAAAACGTAGACAATGAAATAACAGTTAAAACTAAAAGTATTACGGCCAAATTGTGCTGTATACACCGGTTCTCATACAATCACCGAAGTTAAGAAACATCGAACCTGGTCAATACCTAGATGAGTGACCGTCTGAGAATACCAGGTACCGTAAACAGCTTGAGAGTCAGCCACTGCAGCCATGCTGATCTCCAAACGGTATTGAGCACTTCTTTCCCTTGGAATCCTTCAGCATGGTCGAGAGGGGTGGTAGTGGAAACTTGGCACAACACTTCCTCCATACTAAGCGCCCAGACACTGCGGCTCAAAGTCATGAGGCTGCTAAGACCGTCTACCAATACAAAAATAACCATACACAACTAAGAAATACAATATCCATGAGGTTTAATAGTTATTATTAACGATGTTCTTAATTGATGACAAATCTCTCACGCAGATAGAAGACATCAGTCTGCTTATTATGTCCATTGTTTTCAAGAAAAGGACAGTAATGATGAAAAACACAAATAATAGATTCATGTATATCTACACACGCGCAAACACCTACGCATGTGTGTTCACTTGTGTTTATTTTTGTTTGATTATATTTTTTTCGCAAGTGCATACAAAGACAATACGTCTCACTATTCCTCAAATAGCAGATAAATACGACGGACAAGGGAAACAAGTAGAGATTGTTGAAAGTTGAACATTTTCCACTAAATAAAAGAATAGAAACTAAATGCTTGCAAAAAATGACCTAAACATGTTACATTTTCTCATACGCTAGTAGTAGATTTTGACGCGGAAATCAATAACCTTTCCTATGTGTTACTATAATACAATCACTCATAGTGATAATAATTGACGACCATTACTTTTGGAGGTTATGGCGTGGCATAATGGTTACCACACGGAAAATGGAATCGGCGGACAGAGTTCGAGTTTCGGATTCATACGTTCACTTCGCATTAATGCCCTTTGGAAAGATATGAATCCAGCTATGAATAAATAACAGGGCGGTTAGAGCCATTTAGCTCTGTAAAGCAGTGCATTTAAGAAAAGATAACTCTGACTAAACAAGAAACTACAGCTTGGCAGTCGCCATAGCTGGTCCCAAGCCTGGGTAAAGGAGAAAGGTTGGACGTGCGGCTACAAATTCCGGTTCCAGAGTGGTTGCAGCACTAATGTTCCACACGGAGTCTACGTGAATAAACAACGAACAACAACCATTGCCGTTAATTGATATATGTTGCTAAAAATACACAGCTGCATACCCTCCCGTATATATATATATATATATATATATATATATATATATATATATATATATATACTTTGGGTTGAACGCCTATAGAAATCTTCATATAATTACTTAAATGAAAAATAGTGATCAAAAACGCTTTCAACAACATCTTTAAAAGCGTTTGAAATGACATCCAATTTGAAGGTTATTGAAAATGTCATCTCATCAGTTTCAGTTTTGCCTGAAGCGAATAGAAAAGGAGAAAAAAAACAAGAGTAAGAATTGTTAAATTATTTCAAGTCATCTTGAAACTTTATGAATTTATTATAATTGTTGTTTCTGCCTCTCTAATTGGCTTGTGACGACTATTGGTCTGGAAAAGATGCATCAAATATAATTTGAAATAAAAACAGGAAAAATCAAACATCTTCTCACAAAATGACATTTAACAGCATTAATCATGAAACTGCTGAGCAATCATTTCCTTGTAAATATACTTACATTATTGTCTTGATTTGATCTGACATATTTAAATGTGTCGATAGGTAGATAGTTCATGCGTTGCTGATTGTATATGCGTGTCAAAGTAATGACTGTTATGAAAGCAATAGAACAAGAACCATAAGTTCAACGATGCGCCCACCATCATATGTCTATATCGGTCCAGGTTGTTGCCTCCTTTAAATACATTTACATTATTGTCTAGACGTGATATGACATATTTAAATTTGTCGATAGGTAGGTAGTTTATGCGTTTCAGATTTTACATCCGTGTCAATGTAATTGCAGTTATGAAAGCAAGAAAATAAGAACCATAAGTCCAGTGATGCGTCTACCATCCTTACGTCCATATCTGTCCATGTAGTTGCCTAAATTACTAGCAACCTACAATTAGAGACGAACATGTTAGTAGGGGAATTCTTAGCGATATCCAATAATTATCAACTGTAACAATTAGTGACTTGTTTTTCTATATCTGAAAATATAAACAAAGAACAAAAATAATCAAATGAAAATGTAAATTTTAATAAATGGTAAATGTTTGTTCATTCATTATTTGAGAACATGTGTACTTGTATCAACAAATCAATACCCGCATGTTTGTATTAAGAAAACAAAAACAAAGGATCCACACAAATTAATGATAACAGGAATAAATTAATGTTAACATTAGACATCTGAAGATCGAAATGTTTGGTTCTTTTTTCAATTATCAAAATAACATACGTTCTTATTTTTATTCAGTCTTTAGTGACTTGTTATCATCAAAATACGCCCCCACCCCAATAGTGCTTTTATCAAACTTCAAGTTTTTGCATTAACTTTCATGTGATATGTTCCAGCAATAACGAACCTCTATTTAACCCCCAAAAAAGAAATCCTAGTCCCATGAACGGTTTCAACACCGACAATGCTTTTTATGATTGAGGTCGTCGACTTTTCATCGGCCGCAGAGAGAGAGCGAGAGAGGGGTGAGAGAGAGGAGGAGAGAATTGAACCTTTAAATTATTAAGTTGCTACGTCCTTGGCCGTCGACCTTCCTCAGCAAACGAAGAGGAGGAGGAGAAGGAGGAGGAGAAGAATGATACACCATATTGAGCAGAAAGCCTGGCTTAGATTTTAAATTAATCCAACTTGAAACATTCAAAAGAAAGAAAAGGAGGATGGAGAGGTGGAGGAGAAGAAGCTGGATTTAAAAGAGAAGAAATAGAAGAAGAGGAGGAGCCGTGCGTGATTCAGTTTCCCAGCTAAATTTTTTTTCCGATTGCAAGTAGTAGTAGTAGTAGTAGTAGTAGTAGTAGTAGTAGTATTTGAAGTAGTAGTAGCAGGAAGAGGATGAGGAAGAGGATGAGGAAGAGGATGAGGAAGGGAGAAAAGAGGATAGTTCACCCGAAGGTTTGGCCCAAGTCTCATATCAATCCAATATGATTCGACTGAGAAACTATGATATTTAACATATTAGAAACCGACGGACCGACATACCGTCCGAAAAGTGTCTTATAGAGATGCATGGACGCGTCTAAAATCTCAGTGACCGTATTAATTTGCCTGCCAACTATGGCGATTTAATATGGGGCTCAACACAAGTGTGTGTGGGAAATGGCACAACTTTCCCAGTCCCAGTGGCTTTTACTAGAGGTGTCAGATTCTACTTATGATCCTACCCTGTTAGTGCAATGGCTAGATCATGCCAGGAAGATGTATCCCCAGGGACCAGGCACGCTTCATTTGCGCCACTTTCTTATGATTTCCCACATTACTAAACTCATTAACTGCGAATAGCTGAAAGTTAAGTTACTGCAGTAACAGTAATAACTGTTACTCTTCGCCACATGCCACAGTCAGTGCGTTAAGAGGCTCAGTTAAAATAGCCTCGAACATCATTAATACACATCGAGATGAAACTTATGCGTCCGCTGAACATGGCTGTCGATGCAGGATTTGAAATCTGTAATCCACGAGAGCGACGCGGAGCGAGTGAGCTTGGGTATTGATCAAGACCTATACTTTTCTATATGAAAATGATGTCCGTTGCAAGTCTATGCACACCTAAACAAAAGAATATGAAATATGTAATCCAAGTGAGTGACGCGAAGCGAGTGAGCTTCGGTATTGATCAAGACCTATAC
>VCCN01000420.1:302223-312567 GCA_006491835.1 Architeuthis dux
ACACACACACACACACAAACACGAGGGCTGTCCATAAAGAAACCGAACCGTTGAAACAGCGCGCCAATGGTACGTTTTAACATGTTCCTTACTGTTATGCTGTATAGTAGTGACTTTGACCTTTCGTATAACACAAACTGCATCACGCCAGGTTAGTTAGTGTTTGAGCTACAGGTACTGCAATGAACATGTGTGGAGTGCCTTTGTCGTTTTTTTCTTTCCAAGTCAACAGACAACGATCACATTGCGAAACTGCATCCGTGGAAATCGTTTCCTGACCTTTACAGATTCTTACCTCTTTGAAAACATCACGGACAGCCAGGCGACGATTACCACGTATCACAGAATGCAGTGTCTCAATGTGATCGGCGTCTGTTGACTTGGAATAAAAGATCGCCAAATACACTCCACACGGATGTGACACATGGAAAGTAACACATCGCTTGAAAACAAACCCAGACATGTTTGCTGTATGCCGTGTTAAGGGTGATCAATTGAAGAATTTGGAAAAAAGGTGATCATTGAATAAGTTTCTTCTCTTGTCTTATTTTGTGCGGTGATCAATAACACGGTTTCTAATAACATCAGGAGCAATGGAAAGAACACTGTTAGGAATAACACGAAGAGATACGAAAAAATGAATATGGATCATGGAATAGATCAAAATAAAAGATATTATAGTAATAATTAAGAGAACTACAATGGAGAAATGCTAGACACCTAGCAAGAAGAAAGGATGACAGATGGTGCAAACAGTAGTAAAAGAAAACACAGTAAGAGAAGACCAGACATATGATGGAGAGATGGGATAGAAATATTTGCCTGTACAATATGGTACATATGTTAGCGCTGTAACGGTCGACATGGAAGGAGCTTGGAAACGCTTTTGTCTAGCAGTGGGATGCTGATGGTGATGAGGATGATGATGTCACTCAAAAGTTCTAGGAATTTGACTATGGACCCGCGTACAACAAGATGGTAGCGAAAGTCCTGACTATTCGGTTCGAGTGTGCTATTCAATTTCCCCAATTTCGGGGGTAGCGCCTCGTATACAAATTGTTTACGTAACCTTTGATATCACAGATAGGATGTATTAATTAGTTCTGGTGGTAAGGAAGAAGATGAAACATTAATAACCTTTGCATATGAGTGCCGGTTGCATTCGAACCCGGTATACGTAGAAAGATTCTGGCCTTTTGTCGCTGCCAATAGACTTAGCGCAACTGCCCACACCTCCGTTTTGCATTAGTGATTTTTTGCTTTAACAAACTACAGTTAACTCTCGTCGTAACGGCACTCGTTCTAACGGCACTATTAATTTAATTAATATTTAATGTCACGCGCGTTTCAATGGCACGTTTATTTTTATATTGTCAGAGATTTGTTTATAGCAACAGTACATGAAGATTTCAGTAAATTATTATTTTATGAACTCAAATTAGTAAACCCTTAAAGTAATGCCACCTAAAGTAACATGGGACATTACACTATAAAAGGGTAATAACAAGTGATTTTCGTCTGTAGGTTTTTGATTCTCATTATCAATACACTTCGTTTAAAATACACCCGTTATAACAGCAGATTAGTTATAAAGGCACTGTCAAATTCCCGCGGGTGTCGTAATAACTATTTATATAAATATTTCTGGAGGCAAGGAAAACCTTTGATGATTAATGACTGAATATTGAATAATGACTGAATATTTCAATGTTTTACCGAAGATTTATTTTTGGAAACGTTCAAAATTCAGTCTCTGTGTGTTACTTTATCTTTCATTACCATCGTTGATTGTTCGGGAGTTCTTTGTAATTCAGGTGACAGCTACGAACACAGGATATGGCATGGGAAGAGAGGGGAAGATGAAGTATAGAGTCGAACAATTGTCAAACTAAAACCCAACTGTGGTTAGTGGTGGAAATTGTGGGGTACACAGGGGCATAGTGTATACCTACTTCTCAATTTCAGTGTAGGTTATATCATCTCAAAACGGCGACAAGATCGGACATATTTTAAAAGAATTACCAACGGTGGTTTCCAAGGTATTCATCCCTGATGGATCCCTCTGTGATCACCGAGCATAAATCCTAGCCTTATCGTATACCTAATTCCCCAAACCCATGCCCATCACTGGCCGTGGCCGAAAGATATATCTGTTAAACAAAGATATACCTACGCTGTAGTGATACCATGTCTTGGTCCAGGTCACTTCTTGACGCAGAGGTGCTATGGTGAGAAGAATGCACACGCCAAACGGGAAATACACAAATCAGAAAAAACGCTGTGTGGGAATATATAAACACGTAAACAGTTCAAGCGATTATTGAACACGCAGACAAGTAGTAGCCATTCTCATATTATTTCCTTAAGGATTTTCTAGCTGATAAATGTAAATAAACTCACTCCAAAACAAAATCAAGATGAGATCTCGACCCTCGAATGTTAAATCACACTCAAATCATGTGTACTATTCCATTGCGGCCATGTTTAAAAAGATATTTGCATTTTTAATTTATTCTGATTATTGGATGACGTATTGTAACACAATATGTCCTAATTATTAAATTTGAATAGTTTCTACCGTATCTTAAATTTTAGTTGTTTTTTATCACAACTTTCACTCGGGTAGTCATTGTGCGGCTACGAGTGAACAGAAAGATCGTAAATAAAGAGTAAGCCCACGGTCAGAATCGAACTCACTCCATCTAGCCTGAGAGAGTCCAGTATACGCCCAGTTGCCTCTACCATTCAACCACGGGACTTTCATAGTCTGCAGAAGCTGAATTTATACCTTTTGAACTCACTTCCTACAGACGATAATCGGCGCCATGTTGTTTCTATTTGAGACGTAGTGGTTTTAATGAAGTGATCTTGAATTTATTGTTGATATTGGATGAAGTATTGTAACACAATATTCTTATTAGTGATTTTGACTAGTTTTTACCGTAAAAGGATGTTTGGATTTCATCATCATCATCATCATCATCATCAGCAGCAGCAGCAGCCATTATAAGTCCACTGCTGGACAAAGGCCTTTCCCATCTCCTTCCATGACTGCCTATTTTGTGCTAACCTCTTACCGGCAAACCTTTCTATCTCGTCCCTCCATCTTGTGTCTGGTCTTTTCCCCCATCTATTGTCATCTCTCCTTGCTAGGTGGCCAGCCCATCTCCATTTTTGCTGCTTAATTAGTTGTACAATATTCTTCACTCTAGTCCTCTCTCTGATCCATGTTGTTCTTTTTCTATCTCTTAGAGTTATCCCTAGCATTGCTGTTTCCATGGCTCTATGTGATATACTAAGTCCGTAAGTCATGGCTGGTATTATGCAGCCGTTGTATACTTTAAGCTTTAGGCACATTGGTAAGATGTTCTTCAAAATGTCTCTATTCATACCGAAAGCCTTCCAACCTATCGTTATGCGTCGTTTTATTTCGCAGTCATGGTCTTTCTCTAGTTTTATTACCTGACCTAGGTGTTGTATACTCCTTGAATGTCCTGGGTTTGGATAGAAAGGAACCTCGAAGACTTGCTTATAACAATATCTGGACATATTCTTATTACACAGCATACATATTTGTCGGCCGGAGAGTGAAGAGTGGGAGAGAGATAATAACCGCCAGTCTGTCCCCAACAGGGACAGCGGTCTCGGGCCTTAACGGCTCCGCTGATGTCTGCGTCTTCTTTGAGTGTCGAGATCTCTGTCCGCCTTGTTCGCTATCCGGGTCTGCTTTATAGGTTTCGCTAATGCCTACGTGGTGTCACACGGTGTCAATCACCGGTTCCCATTTCCTGTTTTGAACACTGACAATATTTAGCCAATATACCTATTTCCTGAGGTGACTGGGTTCACTTACATTTCCGCCCCAGGTGTCCGGATTATGATTGCTTGCCCTCTAATATGTTTCTTCCCTCGGCCATGCAATTTATAGCGTGGCTGAGTTTTGTTTCAGTCTTCTGACCTATTCTTTATTTCTCTTAATCTGTCACAAGCATGTGAAGAGTTTTCTCAATAATAATTCACATCTGTAAATTTTCAATCATAACAATTGCATTATTTTAGTTTAGCACACGCAATCTGCCGGTTTGATGTTTGACTGCAATATTGTATTTTTAATTCTGGTAATGTTTCAGCGTAGAAACTTGAATTATTGACTCTTCTCCTGTGAACAAGACGTCCCACGGAAAGTACATACGATTGCATGAAGTTTCCTAGCCAACAGAGAATTTTAAATTCCGTTTTTTGTTTTTGTTTAGTTTTCTTTACTCATGTCCACTCTAAGCAAGGGCTTCCGGCCTCTTCTCACCGAATGGTTACGAAAAACAGAGTGATTAATGCCACACAGACCAGTAAAGACCTGGTGAAATTGCTTATTGGTTTTAAAGTTGTAAAAGTTAGAAACATTAAGCATTACATGTTTTTTTAAACATGAAGGCTAAACGAGCAATAAGAGAGTTAAAATGACCTACAAGCGATAAAACAAATAAACACACAACAGATAGTAATTCAAAGAGTAACTTTTCACATAAAAGGCAATAAGAGAGTTAAAATTATTTAAAGCGAATAAAATGGAATACAAGTTGTGAAAATGTTAAAAGCATTATTATAATTTGCAGTTTTATTTAAATTCAACAACGCTTTCCTTCGTATAACTCGTTTTAAACGTTATCATCTAATTTGCAAAACAGTGTTACTTGTTGCAAGTTTGCTTCCTATTTAATACAATCAAATAATTTTATTTTTGTATTTGGAGATAACATAATCTTCCGTTCGTATTTTTTATGTGTTATGGTACTTTCGTCTACATCACGTTAGCAAATATCAGTTTCGTCTACATCTACATGTATACAAATATAAGTTTCCTCTACAGTCGAAAAAATCCCTGAATCCAACCCACAAGTTCACCAATTCTTCCCACGGCCAACCATTCGACAAAATGTCATTGAAATTCATTGAGATATTGTAGGGACAAAGGTGATTTTACACCAAAGTGATGTAGACAAAACTGATATTTTCTAAGTGATGTAGACGAACATTCTGTACCACCTTTTGTATGTATGCACATTAAACATTTCTCCAAAATCGTAAAAAATCTCTAAAAGTCACAATATAACATGTTCAAAACAAATTAAATACTATTTGATTTCCATTTATGTATCTATCTATTTTACTGATTTAAATTATTTTATTTAGAGCAATGTTTGCCCTTTAGGCCGGGTAATCAACTAGTAATTTTAATTAGGATCATCATCATATTCTTATCGACATAAATCTCTTTATTGTAATCATTATTAACGCCGTATCTATCGTCATCATCGTGATGATAATCTGCCAGCCTTCTAACATTGGAGAGCAAAAGGAGAGCAGCCGAATCCCAGCAAAAGCTTTTTATCTCGCTTTCACGGCGGATTTTCTCAAAAGCGTAAGAGAAAATATCGCGGTAGTCGGTTCGCTGCAGCGGTCGGCGTTGCTCGAGATCTCTTTGATCTTCCCTAATGATCCCGACTGCTTCAAGGGCTGGACGGCGTAACAATTGACTGTCAATTTTAATGAGAAGAACTTCGTCTCAATTATACGCTCGATGGGAGGCAGACAACTTTTCAAAGTGAATTCTGTCTATTTGATGTCAAAACAAGACATTCGGTCAATAGGCCTGGACCGGACAAGTTGGTCTCAGCAGATGACCTCTGGTCAGTCTTCACACTTGTCTCTCATGTGCGTAATAAGGGAACCGGCTGGCATACGCTGGACATCCGGCCTGTTAGATGGTCGGTCGGTTGAAGTCAACCTCTTCATATCTTTATAATTATTCACAGTTGCGAAACGCTTATTTTTCTTTATATTTCTTTTTCTTTTATTTTATTCTACTTTTTTTTTTGTTCACCCAGATCGAATTTCTCGAGTAATTTGCTATCTTCCACGAATGTTATTTTAGGTGCTATTTTTATGCTCTTTACGTGATAGGTCTTTATTTCTTAAAGTTAGTTACTTTTCATACCTCTTATCACTTAATAGAAGAACCGACCATAGAAAGTATGTAACGAAATTCAAACGAGTCCGTTTCTTATCTCAATAACTTAATTATTTTTGTATAAAAGAATTGCGCTATCACCATCTCATTTAATTTTGTTTTTATTTATCTTATTTTCATTAAATCACATTCTCCCTTTCGCTTTTCCATTTGTCCTATCATCTAATATTTTCTAGTTCATAACTTTTATCTTTCAAAGAAAAGTCGGCTTGCTTATATTTTCTCTCTGTTTTTGCTGGCGTCATTCCTGCCCAAAGCTCTCTCATTCTATTTCTTTTTCACTCTCTGTCTATCCTTCTCACTCTGTATCTTTTCTAAATTTTGCTTATCTCTATTTTTTAAGCCGTTCATATTTGTGTTTTCTGGCTTGTTGTCTTCAGTTCAGCGTTGAAGTATTTCCATATATTTTTCTATTGTATTCATCTTTGTTGTTTTCAACACAACGTATTATGATACGTTGTGTTGAAAACAACAAAGATGAATACAATAGAAAAATATATGGAAATACTTCAACGCTGAACTGAAGACAGTAAATCAGTCTTGATCTGTTCACTACATCCCTCTCTATTTTTAAATAGTTAATATATCGTTGTTCTTACCTATCGCAGAAGGTCATAATGTTGTGTTCAAAAGGACACGTCAACTTTAAACGTTGTCATATGAAAGCGAAGCACATAATCTGGACACGTGATTTAAGTATACATCAATAGTTCGTGGTTTTAACCATAAAAAGGTATATGCATTTACCAGTTAGGAGAAGCAGGAGTCAGAAAAGGGTGATTCCGCTCGGGCCCTACCCATCCGTGCGGTCGAGTGTAGTCAGATTATTTTAAAAATAAGGAAACTTCATCTATAGTTCAACCTCTCATTCTCTCATGAAATGAAAACTCACAAGCACAACTCATAAGTCCGTGTTGTATTTTGACGATCCTACCACTAAGACGAAGATCACCGGTCCGTCCATCAACTTATTAGATATTATTGGTGCCGTGATTGACCGTTTCAGGACAAATCATACCGAATAGTTTATTACATGAGTATCTATTCAAATGTGTTTAGTCTAGCAAACAACATATTACCTAAACAAATTTTTAAAAATAGAGATTTGGAATGCAGTTACAACCCTGTCAACAGATACAAATGTTAAACCAGGCAAATAACGGAGAAGTAAACAAGATTCGTATCCATTATTGCGTGAGTTGCCAATTAGTCTTTTCGTATTATTTTAGTAAAAATGTCTATATATTTAAATCTTTTAATATATTTTCTTTCCAGTAAATTCATTTTTAATTCTCAAGTTTGTTTTTCAATTTCCCAGACAGACAAATTCTATATTTCGGTAAATTGTTATTGATAAATTGTTGGTGATGAATTGTTGTCGATAAGTTTTCCGCAATCCTTAAAAAGCAACTTTATCTTCCAAGATCTTATAAGAACTGTCTTGTAGAGAAACGGGCTGCCTTTACCTGAACAATCCAATTTAGCCCGCTGTTCTTTATTTGTTGACAAACTTTTCAGTTCTGTTTAAAAAAGGTTATCTCTTATTGATAACCATTCTTTTACTTGTTGCTTTCTCAGTCATAAAATACCTTCTTTCAAGGCCATTCCTTATTCATTCGTTGTCCCTATTTAATTCTATTGCTTCATAAGAAAAACGTACTATCGTGAAGTGACCGGTGATTAATCACGTAGATCCTATCGCAACTTCACGCCGTTTCAAACCCGGCGGGCGGTCGTAAGTAAGAGTCTTATCTGTGGCGATATGCCGATAAAATCCAATATTCATTTCTCTCTATCCTCTCTGAAAATCCTGAATCTGTGTTTAACTACATTCATCTGGGGATACTCTGCGTGATTCCTTACGACACTTGTCTTAATTCTAAATTGCTTTTTGGCTAAAGTCGGCGCCAAAACATTCACCTATGACCCCCAGTCTGGGAATGAAATATTCCTTTTCCGACCGTGAGGAGATTTCCGGTCTCTGGCTTTATTTAATTAAATTGCCACTGCGGCTTTTCAACTTAATCAAAACATTAAAACTTTGGGCTTTAGTTTGGACTTAATTACGGCTCTGACTGACCGTTACGTAACACTACTGTGAAGATGATGTAATTGAAAACCGAAACGTTAACAAAATACCTTCAACTTCAATCTTTGTTCATCCAATATTGAAGTATGGTTCTCGGAATTATATTCACCCTCTTCGATTCTCTGTGAGCCAACATTATTTATGTGTGTGTATGTAAATGTGAAAGGGAAAAAAAGCGGAAACGATTATTTCTTTTTCTTCTTCAAAGTATCGTGTTACATTTATGGCATTTGAATAAAAACAACCAGAAAATGACCGCGACTTTGTTTTATTGTATTTTTGCTGCCGACATTGGGCTCAGGTTTTCCTTAATTCGTATCAGCTTACCCATTTTCCGGTCTACGAAATGCATAACTTTGCATATTCATGTGGACCATTAACATAGAATACATTTTCTCCTTTTTTCGTTTGTTTTATTTTTAATTTGTATTTTATCTTTTTTTGTGGTTGTTTTTTGCATTGTTGTTGTTTGTTAAGGTAAGTTTGTTAGTTTGGGAACACCCGATCCTGAATAATGTTAAATGATTTCAATGCATCATGAAATAACGCCACATTATGTTAGCTTATTTCACTCATCAATCATGTGTTTCTCTTGGCCCCTTTACTATTTACTTGTCTATGCCTCCTCCGCATACAGCCACCTATTTACTTACCTTTTAAATAATAAAAACTAGCTGAATATACATATGAGCACTGCTTTTTTTATAAACCATAATTTATTGATATAAAAATAGTGCTCATAAGTATTTGCACAAGCATAACATATGATTGTTATTGCCTAAGATTTCAGGGGCCATTAACAATTTTCCAGAAACTTAGCATTCAGAACCACAAAACATGACTAAATGCATGCCTTGTTATGTTGATTGCAAAAATTGTTTTTTCTTGCCTGATGTTCCTGTTTTTAATTCTCAAAACCAAGCGATTAGAAGTAAAATCTCTATTTGTTCAAATACTTATGATAAGTAATGTATATATGTATGTGTTCGGACGTGTGTGTGCGTGTGTGTGCGTGTGAGGGATTGGGTGTGCGCGAGTGTGTGTGTGTATGTATGCGTGTTTCTTATGTGTGTGTGTGTGTGTGTGTGTGTGTGTTCTTTCTGATATTGCAAGAGTGGGACGCCTGCTTTTGTTTGATTCCAGCATATAATCTAAACAAATGCAGGAAAACTCGGCTGGAGCTTTACTTCAATCAAAACAGACAAGTGACTTAATGCAGGACTTGTGTATGATAGGAGAAAAGTGTATCAATATGTCTATTTTGAATTCAACAGATTCATATCTCTATTCAATTTTGGCAACCACCTCTAGATTACTCACATTCATGGGCGTCCGCGGGTGGGTAGGGTTGAAAGTTGAAACCTTATAGTCAATAAACGATATAGACCTGGTGCGGTAATGGGTCTCCGTAGGAATCTTTGATTTGATTTGACTCATGAAACCAAATGAACAGTGAGTCAAAATAAGTGAGTCAAAATAACTTTGGTAGAGATTCCAGATCAGTTGCAAAAATGGTTTTAGGGCCATTTTTCATAATGGCGAATTTTCGATGTGTTGACCTATTCAGAATGTTTGTTTTCATTGCATATGGGCATATTGTATATTGTTAGAAAGGAAATTTCATGTTGAGTAAATCGAATATCATAAATCCTTTTTTTTAAATGGAACACCTCTGTGGACTGATAGCTATGACGTATGGGAGGTAATTGTGCGTGTATTCACTCCAAAATGTAATCACTTCTTTTGTAGCCTATTGCCCTTCCAATTAATGACATCGGGATGCATTGAGAGCCTTTAGAGATATCGTGTCCACAGACAGAGAACTGTTGGCGCTATTGTCTTGTGCAGACAGTTAGCTAGGAAGTAGGGGACATAATTGTGCATAGATCTGCTTCAAAATGCAATGACTTCTTTTGTAGCCTGTTGCCCACGCTTCTATAAAATCCCATTGAATTTCATTACGTATCTTTGAAGATATGGCGTGGTCAGACAGACGGAAAGAACAACCAGAAGTAAATAAAACGCCCCGATCTTAAATGTTGATACTGTTCTTGTAGTAGAAATGGGGAGGGGAACACACCGACACAGTTTCGATACAATGAGTCCAATGGCACATCAATGTTGCAGCACCCAAATGATTCATTCAAGGGACACTTCCTCGCTTATCACCGGTAAGGTATCACGCACTCTGAGCCGCTACAACGCAATCCACAGTATAAGTCCCAAA
>VCCN01000420.1:531482-547696 GCA_006491835.1 Architeuthis dux
CAAGCGACCTAAATCGTACAAGTAAATAAAGAAACGAGCGCCGTACAGCGTCCACCTTGGAAGCAATCTTATACGCAGGTTTTGCTCTACCACTGAGCAAACGACGAACTCTCATGGAAGGCAGGAGTTTTGAATCGTACACTTTGCTGGTCTCTCTTATACTCACGTTCGTATTTAGGCACGAATATAATGTGGTTCCCTAGGATGACAGTATGAAATCAAACAATGAATAATTTTATATCCGACAGAATATGATAATTATAAAGTCATTTATTAGTTGGGAACCTATATTTGCCCGGCGCCGGTTTGAGCGACTGCTAAACTGCCGAGCAAATACATGTTTCCAACTAATAAATGTCTTTATAATTATCATATTCTTTCGGATATAACATTATCCATTATTTGATGTATTACTGTCGGCGTAGGTAACCACGCGTACTAGTTGAAACCAGGGTTTTGACCGTTGAGATGTGTATGTTGGAAACACAAGGCGTAAAATTACTGCTATGTTAATACGTCTGTTGTAACAATTGTATTTTGATTTCATTTCGGACGGCCACCGAAAATATAACGGTTTGTAAGCGAATAAAAACGACGATCTTCAAGCAAGAGATGTTGTCACTCTTCTTTCTTCAATTTGCAACTTGCATGTCTGTTTACATATGCATTATGTTACATACAAGTTTTGGTACCGATGACGGGCGTACCTACGCAAGAGTTCATGAACCTGACGTAAATGCGGACACAACGTCGGGTCCTAAATCAACAACACTAGACAAGAACGATCTCCATGGCCAAATGCAACCGAAAAAGGAACCAAACACGAGAACGCCGCTAAATGCATGAAAAAGAGAAATACACACAATCATCACGGACAAATGCAACTGAAAAAACCAAAGAGGACACAACGAGAGGTCGGGGGAAAAAAGAAAGAGAAATTAAAAAGAGAACCAACATCAAAAATGTATGGGAAGAAAATATTTTAAACATACACACTTACACACATTTGAAATCTAAAACAAATTGAAAAATGAAAGAAAATAGTTGCAAACTGGTTGCAAACATACACACACATACAGGTATACATATACTAACATAGGTGAGGAAAAAAGAAAATGATAAATTAGAAAATAACAGGAGACAAAAATGAAAGAAATTGAGAAAAAAAGATTGATTTACACATATACACACAGATACACAGGATAAGAACAATTTCTTGTTTGTAACACGATCGTTGTCAACGAGAAACGAACTGTTAAAATACATTTTTCTTGTGTATTTTAGACGGGTCTTTTTTCGGTAATGAAAAGAAAGGATTTGTTTGGCTGTTTTATCGTAATTGTGATTTCGTGTTTTGAAATATTCGAGAAGATGTTTTTTTCTATTTTTGTTTTCAGGGTGTATTGTCGGACGATTTACATTCTTTTTCGAGGGTGCAGTTTGACTTATTTTGTGTGTGTGCCCCTGTCTTAGTTTGTAATATGGGGTAATCTTTTGCGAGGTTACCAATAGAATTGGGCGCGCGACAGATCATCGCGATGGGTGAATGTCACGCATCGAAGGATTAGGCAACAGTTTTTGCCTCGGAAGTTTCCCAGGTAAAGCCCTTTGTGTACGACACGGAAAGATTACGCTTGTAATCAAGTAAGAATTACATTACCTGGGGATTTGGAGTTGAATTGGATTTTGGAACAAGACGGGTTATGGGTATTACAGTTGAAATGGTTATACGGATAGGTTGATTGAAGATATGCAACTGGAAAATGGATGGCCGATTTAGGTATATTCTTTTACAAACATACATGAGAAATGCACTGTATACTAGGGATGCACATGGTTCTCAGTTATGCCAGATATTGTAATTATACTTGTATTTGTCTAATTATCTTTCTTTTTTAAATGTTGTCTTCTTCCTGTTGATTGTATTATTGAGTCGCATTGTTCACGTTTTGATGTAATATTTGATTTTGTTTCAAAGAGTCACAGAGTTTAAATTCTGTAACAAGAAAATAACTCTCTTAACAGGACAGCTTAACATTGAAGGATATTTGTTTTATAGAAAGACGGACTTATATACAGAGGTATTTGAAAAATATATAAATACATTTTATAAATAAAGGGAGGGAAGAAATGTAACATTATTTCGGGGAGGGGCTTAATAATTAAATTGCATTGAACTTTTTCGTTTTATAGAGAATAAAGAAAATATTCTGGAGAAAACTTAGTCTAAGCAAAAACAAGCAATAATGTGTATATGACTACATATGTGTGAAAATATAATTAAATCTATTGAATGTGTTTGTGTAACTTCTATACTAACAGAGTCGAATGTACAATTCATGTACATTCAGTTCGGTTGCCAGCCTCTCTCTACAAGCATCCGCTTAGGAGGAGGGGACAACCGGGGCATTTGTCCGCCCCCTGGATTATGTGTTCTCACCTAGAGTGTGGGCGTCTGTAAGTTAGAACCTTATAGTCAATAACGAATAATGGTGCTGTACAATTATTTTATGCAACCCCAACTCAGTGTACCCATATAAAATGATAACAATAAAATGCGAGAAAAGTAACATTCATTGACCAGCTCGTTTTCCAATGTGTTAATTGCTCACCCCGAATACGGAATGCTGCCAAAAGACATTGGTCACTTGACGGTTTCTATCGAGTGACTAACCAGACCTGTTTTATTTTATTTTTAAACTGTATACGGATGTTATAATGAACTTGTTGAAAAATATCGGATACTTTTGGCACTCACTGTATACGCAAAAGCACAAGTATATGCATTTCTACTTTTTCTTTGTTTTCAATTTGCTCTGAGCAGCATAGGCGTACGAGCCAAGGGGTAGGGGGCGCAATTTCCTTCCTTAAATCGAGCAAAACAGTGTGAAATTTCCAGCAAATCATTGTAATTCGGGTAAAACCGTGGAAACTCCGGGCAAATCAAACCCTTTGACCCTCTTAACCGAAAAGTTCCCATACGCCTGTGCTGAGCAGTGTACTTACAACGGCAGAGGAAACATTAAGTAGATTGTGCATGGACATGTTACCAGCAAACATAGACATTATTAATAGTCTTCTTCCCATACAAAAAGCCACGCACTCAACGCATACGCATACACCTTGAATGAAATAACGTATTCGCAGGTTCCCAACAGCGCAAATAAGTAGTTAATTTGTCATCATCAAAACGTTGTTCTGTATGTAGTTATTCTCACCTCTAAGATACAAACTTTTTCCTATCAGCCAGAAAGAATCTATCAGTGTCTTAAAAGGGTATGCACGAAAGAACTCTAAAAAGCAAACACAGACTTCTCAACATTAGGGCGTAAGAGGAATTATTCCCATCGAGTGATTCAGTGTGAATGACTTAGAACTTCTCCTGTAAATCATGTATGATAAACCGGCTCACTAGTGTGTTGTGGATGCCATAAGCATCACTTGAAGCGCTTCCCAAATCCTTTAGGAGGCCATAACAATTTCACACCGTTATCAGTCCTACACAAACAATAAATTGCCACCTCATTCCGTTCTCGATAATAATATTTGCAGCTTTCTACGTGCAAACATCAATAACGTAGACTTTGAAGAAGCCAAACTTATTCGCTCCAGTATAAACATTTACTTGAGGTGTGTATCAATAATTGTAACGTGATATATAAATAAACATGCGTATGTTTGTAAGTGAGTGTGTGTATAAAGAGAACTTAATTCAATACAAAATACTAGCTGTATGATTTTGTATTTTTGCTGCTGCTCATTGATTGTCTTAACAGTTTTTGTAAATATACTTTTAAATTACTCTACATGTACGCGGAGATTGCCAACATTTAAGTGGTGCCTTTTTACGATTTTAAAATACTGTGTTAAACCATATCTTCTTTTTAGACATATAATATGAGGCATTGGAACATCTTTGTTATCTGTACGCCACTCATATTCGTTTTTCGCCGATCCCCACATCCAGTCTACCTTTTGTATGTTAACGCCTGTTAAGGTACAAGGGTCACCTTTTTGATTTGGGTACCTGATCGAATTGTAGAAACTCTTCCTAATGCTAATAAAGGGTACATCGCTGAAGGACCTGATATCTGTTCAGATTGTTGATGGGGTTACTCCACTGAAAAGTAGAATGCAACAGGTTTTCAACACTCCACGGTTAACTATCGATATAATTTCATTGACACGAAGCAGGAATCAACATACAACAGGCTGAACGAGTTTGGGGAATTGCGGAAAACGAATATGAGCGGCGTAAAGATAACGAAGAATATACCGAGTCATGTTATTCCAGTGTATAGAATCTGAACTTTAGCTTCATACTTTATTGTATTTAGGCCAAGTCTTTCTGTTTATTGATAATACTAGCTGAAGTACTTGTCTACGCCGGGTTAAATATTTAAGGATTAAAGCTATTAGACTTGTTAAAAAATGGTTTCCATTTACTTTTGACCCTTTAAAGGGGGGAAACTTTACCTTCTATTCTGACCCCTTAAAGAGGACAATAGGTTTCCCTTCAATGTTGACCACATAAAGAGGACAAAACGTTTCCTTTGATTTTTATCGCCTAAAGGGGAAAAAGGTTTCCATTCACTTGTGACCCCGTGGATGGGGAAATGTTGATCCCCAAAAGCAGACAGGCAGACAGATAGACAGATAGACAGGCAGACGCTGTGACACCTCTCAGTTATATATACAGATTTCATATTGGAAAAAAAACGGCAGCAAAATGCCTTTTTATTTTTCCAGATCAATCTTAAAGTCTCGTTTTAAATTTTGGAAAATTCTGGGCATAATCAAGAAACTAGGATAAAGAGACCCCCGGAGTGGGGGTCTCTTTATCCTAGTTTCTTGATTTTCAGAAAGCTTCATGCCACAATTTCGCTTTCACGAAAAAAGTCGAAACGCAAAAATAGTGTTTAGCATTTGTTTTGTAGCGAGCTGTTATAGAGACAGCGCACACTCTCTTGCCCCCTCTCTGACACCCCAGTTTCTAACATACAGGGATACCATAGGCTGACAATTTGGGGGTATTGGAACGCTCAAAATATATATCTCATATAGACTAACGGCAATTGCCTATTCGCTTTTCGCCATTAAGCTGTACAGAAGGTTTTGATAGACACGCCCTACTTTCGGATAGTGGGGGAAACCTGTATACCTTTGCTTTATTCTATAAGGATCGACGTTCAGACATTTTCTTTTAATAAGTGTCTATTTGGAACTCACATGTTGTACGACTCACCAGATGTTTTATATTTATGTTTCTTTCTTTCTTCACTGCCAACTGCAAGGAAGACATGGTGGAGTTTACTATGCTTAGTAATGCAGAAATCAAAATAGGGAAAGGTTATAGGTAGATAGATAGTGCTGCGCCCATCTTCCAAAGGGTTCGAAAACAAGACACTAACACCAGTATAAAATGCGAAACTCACTCACCTTCATGATATGAAGAGAGAAAGAGAGAGAGAGAGAGAGAGAGAGAGAGAGAGAGAGAGAGAGAGATTAAGAACAGTATCAATTGATATATCGATCATTAGATTTTGGGGAACTTGAAGTAAATAATCCTATGACTTGTATACGTACTCTATATTTCTATATTTTACTCTCCCGGATTTACTGCGAAGTGCTGTTTTCACTCGGTGTCCACAACGGCGTAGTAAACGGAAGAAGGCCCTTGTACGTGCATGCATGGCCGGTCTGAGGGTTTCTGATACTCCGGTCAAACTGAACTTCGGCGCCATTTATAGAATAGTATTATATCATTTATTTATCCATTTACTTGCGATCTAGCCTCACACCACTTAGCTTCCCTCTCAGGCCCCAGCTACTGTGAGCATCCTATCTCAGCAAACTAGCTAAGCCTAATTGAGCTGGTCGTTGGTCATTGAGAATTTCCGTTGCCAAGTGTTTGTCTTATTCCTGAAAAATCTGGAACATTATGTGGGATTCTGGGTAGGTAGATTGACACACAGTCACGTAACTGCAACATGATGTTCATTATATGTCACTTAGTACACGCCATGAGTTAAAATCAGGGATAGAATATAATATTATATAAGAGACTGTGCAGATCAATTAATTTGTCTGTGACACCGGTGTCACAGTGGGTTCTTATGGGTTAAGGAGTTTTCTTATTTTGACTCCTTTTACTCTGTTTCAATTTTCAAATTGTATTTGGAAAGTCTTACTGTCTCTGAGACATGACAGGCGCCCCTGGCACTTGCGCCCTGGGCAACTGCCCGTGTTGCCGGTATCTAGAGCCGGCACTGCGTGCATGTGGACTTCGAATGATGAATAGAAACAGGTCAGTTTACGTGACGTACCTGCGGCTTGCGAATCACTAAAGGTGCCAAGTTTTCTCGCTGTCTCGCAAACACGCAGCCGATTGTCCTCCCAGTGCAACATTATACCTCTTCCGTTTCGAGTCCATTGGACGTGTGCCACTGGCAATGTTGGGTGCAAGAGGCGTTGTCAGGGGGGGTGGACTGCTTCTCGGTCAGCGCTGTTGGGACAACGATGCACTAATCCAGTATAATTACGAAACGCCTCTCGTCGGAATTTCGACAAGATCAATGTCTCCTACTGCTATATTTGCGGGCAGAACCTGTTCACTGATTTACATCGATTGAGAAGACATATAGTTATAAGCGGACAGCTACAGCTTCGATTTTGTCTTTGAAGTTGGTGATTGGAATAGGAGAAACTTTGTTAGATTGATTCGCCGTATCTTCTTTCTGGCCAGTTGTTTCTTAAAATAGACCATGGATATTTCAAGATCTATGACAGTATATACATACATGCATACATAAGAAAGGAAACAGCGTTTACTGAACATTGCACAAAGGGGAGATAGAAAAATATGTAATGAATACATTTGCCAAAAGAAACACTTTGCTCGGTCTCTTGATATAAAAATGAAATTATATATGTGTGCTGGTGTGTGTTGGTGTGTGCTGGTGTGGCCGGTCGGACTTGCCGATGTGTGTGTGTATATATACAAGGTTGATCATTTTTCTTGTGTGTGTCTCACTTATCATTTCATTTCGGCACTCACTCGGGCACAAGAACATTGTCAACACGTTTCAGAAAGAAGGAAAGAAAGGCATAACGAAAGAAGAAGAGATGTAACTGAGCAATAAATGAATAAAGACTAACATGGATGTAGAGATATATCTTTAAAACAAAGCTAGATCATTTTCTATAGTTTTGAGAAGGGTGATTAATTTCTCAACAAATCTAAACCCGACAGGATAAAGACACAGAAACACCCGGGCCATGCGCTATAAGGGCTACCCCCCCATTTAAGCATAATTCCTGTTGAACCCATCACACTCGGATTTTACACCTGAAGAAGGCCGAAGAATGTATCGGCCGAAACATCGTGTTTACAGCACAAATAACAAGAAGGAGTTCAATCGTCCGAAAAATCACTTCAATGCAAATATAGATCAATTAAAATGATTCGATGATGTGCTTTTATATTTGCCGGATATTCATCACGCAAACAGATATGGTCCCTCTTTCAGTAACATAAGGAATATTTGGCAAACAATTTAAATAATAAGCACATTCACTTGGCACTCACTTTTTTTAATAATTGAAAGCAAATCCAGGAGTATTCTTCCAACTATTTACCGAAAACCCTATAAAAACAGTCAGGGGTTATCTTAACAATTACTCTAAGTTTAAGATTTCTTAGAATTGTGACATTGCAGTTTTTCTCTTCATAGTATTCTTCGTTTTCAAATGTCATTTGTATTTTTTATTCATCTTCCTATTATTTTCATATTTTGTTTTTGATCGATTTCAATGCCTCAGTGTTGTATCTTTGTTTTGTTAGTGTCTTTGTTTTTCTTTTTATTTACACTTGAATTGTCGTGTTTGTTTTTTATCAAATAGAACAATTCCAAGCGTTAAAGTTGTACTAATGTAATTGCACTTCCTGAAGATGCAATATAAATAGAGATATAATTCGGGTGCCCTACATATATTTACAAAATGTTTAACCAGCATACAAAGGCTCCAAAAGTTATATAGAGGCTCCAAATAGAATATTATTTTACGAAAAGTATAATTAAAAGAACATACTCAGAATGTAACGCAATAATAACATTAAAAGCCTGTCCTTTTTTCTTTATTAGATTGCACACCATGGATTCGTCAAGGTCCGACGGAAACAGTGGATCCGACGTTTTTGATAACGGACAAAAGACAGTCATTTAATTTCATTACTACTTGTATATATGATGAATATGTTGCATAATTATACCTTTTTAATAAAGAAAACTATTTTTGGAGACTTTGTATGACTTTTGGAGAATGTCTATGCTGTTTAAGCACCGCCATAGGTTTATGTATGTAGGGATAAGGATTACCATACTTTATTATTATTATTGGGGGTTTTGAGCCTTTAAAAGCAATGCTGTCTACCTAGGAAGTTAGACTGGTTTTCAAGTACGATTTCAAATTAGCACATAATGCTATCCAAGCTGCTGATAACGCCAACAAAACATTTGAAGTGAACACTACTACATTTCAAACTGTTCAGCGTTGATTCAATAGGTTTGACTTTGGCAATATGGATACCAATGATGGAATTTGAAGGACACCCAAACATGTTCTTAATTATGAAGAAGTATTGACTTCAACAGCGACTATACTGCGTCATCACAAAGATATATGAAACGGTAAATAGTTGGGAAAAGTGGTCTTATGTGGACTGAATGAAATGCTCCATGTCAGTTACAGATCCCACACTACTCAGCTGACTGTGTCTGAGCTTAGAGAATTGGGAAATAAAGCCTTGACGGATCATACATATTCACCAGACATTTCTCCAACAGATTATCATCTTTGGAGCATTTTGAACTTCATATCCGGAATAAAGATCTTCAATAACAGAGTAGCCATAGTCCGTGCTTTTACCAAATTTGCTATTACTAAATCTAGAGAGATCTATAAAAGTAGCATATTATTATCAGAGAATCGTTGGAAAAGGGTTATTGCTTCATATATATATTTCATATGTCGATAGTTAACGTTTTGTGTGGTTTATATCATCCTTCAACTTATTCAAAGAACGACATTAAATATCTAATAACCTAATAGTTTCGAGGCAAAGACTATGGGGAAATATGAGAGCTTATATTTACAATGTAGAGATATTTCTTTTAGTTCACAGGCGTCCGTTTTCTTTTGTTCGGTTCGGGTAATATTTCTTAAACTTTATCGAACATACTTTTCACCGTCCTCTGTCTTCCATTGTTTTAATTTCATTCTGACATTTATAGGCTTCTTTTTTCATTCCAGCCAATTTCTAATATTTCCCAGGAAAAAATTCCATATTCTATTTCAAACCATGACGCTGCAGATCTTAACCTGAATTACCCAGCGAAGTTTTATCGTTGTATCTTATTATTTCTTCTCCATCTTTTAAAAGAAAACTAAAAACATTTCATTTTGGATAATGCTTTCATATCTTCTTCTTCTTCTTCCATATTTGCTTTTATTTCATAGAGTTTACCCACCACAGCACTCGTTACTTCCGTACGCAGAAAAACAAAACTAAAAAGGAACGTCTTCCTTTCAAGGAAGTAGAAGAATATAAGAATGTTTTTCTTCGTTTTTGCCGCATAGCGAGTCTCGATGGTTCTTATAACCTTGTCATACCTACTGACCAAAATACTATTACCTTTTTCCATCTGCCTGATTGTTTTATCCATTCCACACACGAAAGACTTCAAGATTTACAGCCTGTACATGGCATTTGCCATTAACCACGGCGCATACCGCTTACTTTGCTTATCCGTAAATACTATTCATTAACGTAGACGTCAGCTGAGGTGTGCACCACTTCACCTTCACCTTCACTGCTTTCGCATATAAATGTGAGTTTTCTTTGTGTTTCGTCTTGGTCTCCGTCTGGTTGAGGCGCTTCGGGCTGGTCCATCAACCTTGGAGTCACTCACACCTCCTGACAAAAGACTAACATTTAAAAAGAAACATGTCTGGTTAGTCACTCAAAAGAAACTGTCACGTGACAGCATGTCATGTTGGGTGTGATCGATTAAAGAATTGGGGAAAAGGGGTGATCAATGAATGAGTTACTTGTCTAGCATTTTGCTGGATCACTAAAAAGTCCGGATTTTTCAAACACCAGGCGTGACACAAACTAAGGGGCCAATTTAGCATGAAATTACATTGTAAATTGAACCAACTCCCTAAATAAACATATTTTGAGAAGCAAACCTTTTTTTTCTAAACGTAACAGGGAGTAAATGTTGAAATTCCCAGCCATCTAGCTCCAATGGTGTGGTCTGCACATACATGCATACCTAAATACATACTTATATACATACATAGCCAGCCAGGCAGAATCACTTAAAAACTGAAGAAGATTTCGACTATGTTGGCAGCTTTAGTTTTCTAACAGGCCTCCTTCTCTCTCTATAGACAATGGAACGACACTGAAGTGAACACTCCAGGGTGCAAGCCTGGGCGATGGGTATGGGGATCGTTTGTCATCAGCTTGCCTGCAAGAGATGCTCGAAGGAAGTCAAATTTGGCATCGATCCGCCTAGAGAGGGTACGCTCTCTGGTTTGGAATTAGAGTTGTCATTCCTCCAGACTGGTTGCCTCCCCAATGCTAGAGAGCCCAGTCTCTCCTGCTATTATACCCATAGCTGGATGGGAAAGAGATGGATTCATGCCTTTCCCAAGGGAATTGGTGTCAAGTGAACGTCGACAGTCTCCACCTGAGTTTGAACACGACTCGCCAATTTTATTACCCGCGCTTTTAACCGTTACGCCACTCGCACCTAACTGCCTTCTGACAAACCATACAGAAACACACTGCAGACAGTTGCTTACGTTATAGCATCGGCATTCTCTTACAAAAGCACTTTTAATATGTTCTTCTTGAGGACATATATCCCCCAATGACAGACTCACATGCTTCACTGACACAGTTCTAATATGGTTATGTCTGCATGGCGCTTAATACGGTTAGCTGACGCTGCTGAAATAGATTGATCCGTATGGTATATTGAGTATGTAGTGCCCGGACTTCATATATCACCAGTTCCTCTGTCTTGGTTAGTTCCTCGAGGTTTGAGATATGTGAAATAGACTTAGAGGCGACAAGTACTCGAAGTGGCGTCACTCACTATACACTATTTTACCTATAGCATTTGGAGTCATGCCTTTCCCAAGTCTCAGTGCCAGTTTCAGTCAAAGTCGGAGTTTGAACTCGGCTGTCCACAATTTTTCGGCTGGGGAAAAAAAATGTTCGCCTCTCTTCTTGAATTATACGAGGGCCTAAGAATGGATCGGCCGAAACGTTGTGTTGACAACATCAAGGATGGGAAGAAGAAATTCGATTGTCTGAACGTATCCATAATTCACTGCAAGTGTACATGACTACTCAATCAAATCAAAATATATCGATCTGTCAAGTGAGTTTCATTTATTTTTCCCAGACACACTAAGCCAGTCAACGCGGTCATCCAAATGTCAGAAAGGAAATGCAAATATAGCTACATGTAATGATTAATTCATGATAAATAATCATTACAAAGCAGATCCTCTGATAAAATATTGTTCTAAAGCAGTGATGGCGAACCTATGTCACGCGTGACAATAGTGACACACTGCCGGTTTTTAGGTGTCACGCGACGGAATTTGAAAACTTTTTAAATTTCATTTTATTATCCGAGATTCATAAGAATATTTTGAAATTTCAAGTTATATTTTTTCAAACTTCTAGTTTTATGAACACATATATAAGAAAAATAGGCCGCTTATCTATAAGCATAAATGCCTAAAACTAAAATATATGTATACTTTTTAAGATTAATGTTTCGACACGCTGGGTTTTGCCATTAGTGTAAGGAATGATATGCATACGATGAGGAATTGTAGACGCTGTTAAAATACTCAATAGTTTACTAAGTCATGAGCAATGTATCAAATTCATGTACGGTTTATTGAACAGTTTGAAAAGCAGAATCTTCAAAATGTTACATAACGAGTGTATGAACTGCTCGTTTGCTTTCGGCGCTGGTTGTGTGTTGAACTGGTGTGTATAGTTTGAACTGGTTGGTATAGCTGGGACTTGATGCATAGCTGAATCAGTGGGTATCGCAACGGTGTGTATCTGCTCTGCTCAGTTTTGTTGATGCTGCAAGGAACTTGGTGATCAAACGACCTTTCCACCCACAAATGAAAACTCTGATTTCAAAATTATACATTCGTATGTTTATTCGGCTGGCTTAAATTGTGTTGGCTGGGTTAACCGTTCTTTTCAAGGCTTGTCAAAAATAATCATAGCATTTGTAACCATGGATAACTGCTTAATTCCTTAAAGGCTGGACACTGCTGTTCACTAAAGACTTCAATCAAACGCTTAGTTAACTACTGCTCACTACTACTGTTGTTGAGATTGTTTCCCAAATGAGAGAGTAGCGGCTCACATCTGAGATGTGGTGGACAGCATTTCAAGTGTGTTCTGCCCACCCCCCAGCCCGCATCGTGGGGGCGAGCGGATGGAGACATACCTACACGCACCTATAAAAGGCCTGAGTTCATTTGTCTCCTATATTTATACCTGAAATTATTAAACTAACACGTATATGTTTCAATCGCAAACGCATGGCATCATTCGTATTATGTGGCCACATGTTACGTGGCCACATGTTACGTGGCCACATGTTACGTGGTCAATATGGCCTTTTGTTTACATTCGGCTTACACATTCCTATCTACATTTATCATTGTTTACCAATTGTAAATTCCTATTTAACATTCCAATAGCCATTATTTTGAAATTCCAAACGTTGGCCTATCAATCATACATGGATGGAGGTGTGAGGCCGACCTTTTATTTCTACGCAGTTAAATAACATGTTCTACACTCGAGACAATTTTATCTATTTATCGCTCTATCTACCTATTCTCACATTCTTCCATGCCCTCCTAACGGGTACTATGGTACAAAAACGCTCTCGTATGTGCTTTTTTCTTGTTCATGTCTATTTTCGTGATATTTGATATTTAATACGTTTGCACTAATTTACGCATGCCGTCAAAACACGATGGAAATATTTAAATAATTTGGCAATTGCAGTGTACTTAAACATATAAACAATTTTCACGTGGCTCTGCCTTTTTTAATTTATGTTCAACCCAAATTAACACGGGTTTTCTTTTACACATTTTTCAAAAAAATAAAAAAGGGAGACTACACTATAATTAGCATGTAATAGTTATATCCCTTGTAGAATGTTACAGACAGAAAATATATACCATCGCGTTGCGAATTATATAAGTAGATTAAGAATAAATTGCCGACGACCGAGTCTTTACCAACTTTTTGTTCGGGCAATCTTCCCATCTTTGATATTGACAACGTTTCGGCCGATTCATTCTACGGCCTTCTTCACGTGCAATATGTAATATCGGTGAGGAAAAAGAGTCTCTGTTATCGGTCTCTTTCTCCAGTGTTTCAAAGCAACAAACAAATGATGAAAGAGACTCTCTTACCTCAAGGATATTACATATTACACCTGAAGAAGGCCGTATAATGAATCTGTCGAAACGTTGTGTCAACATCAAAGATGGGAAGAAAAGATTAGATTTTCCGAACAAAAGTTGGTATGTTAATAACAACCTCTCAAACTTAAATACAAGACAGAGTCTCTGTTTTCATTTTCAAAGAAATATTTTAACAAATGAAATGCATTATTATTTAAATTGTTTGCCTACTATTTACCTTCAACTTACATCGTATTTATATTCATCTGTTTACCCTCCGGCAGTGAGGAAATAGCGTTGATCGGAAAATAAAGAATAAGCATTAAATAAAATGATGAAGGTAAAAAGTAGTCAAAAAATAATAACGATTTATAATACTTCATCTAACAAAAATAAAAACGGAGAAATAAATGAAATGCACTTTAGAATTAAAGTCGATTTTACGCCTAAACCTTCTCGGTGGTATTTTGCCCGGTAGCTATTTTTCGCTTCTTATCTTCGTGATGTGTTTTGTACTCTTTCTTGAAGAGTTCAGAACAAATTCTAGGATAATACTTTCATTAAATTTCACTAGTTTTTACCTTCTTCCTAATTTAATTGTTTTATACAAGTTTTTAATTCGGTGTGAATCAGCTTCTGCTAATCCATGAGATCTTCGAGGCCGATTGGTAAAAAGCAACTAGGCGTAAACTAGTCTCCCTCTGGCAATCAGGGTGTGAGTTCGATTCTCACCGAAAGCTTATTCTTTATTTCCGATCGCGCTGTTATTCGTTGCCAATAAGATGTATAAAAACAACTAAAATTAGGATGAAGGTAACAACTAGTCAAATTTAATGAAAGTAGTGTGTTACAATACTTCATCCAATAATAATAAAGATTCAATTCTAGGATAAACTGAATAAAAAGAAATTACGAGGTAAAATTTGAGAAAGTATATACTTTGTGATAGTGATACACCTCACCCTGCACTAGGACCACGTTTCAGGATTAGATATGGTTAGGACATATTTTATTGTTTGATGATATTTAACAAGGGGAAAACAAGAAAATGAAGCAGTGGTCAAAAGACGGAGCTGGGCAGTGGCACGGATGTTATGTTCTCAGACAGTATGGCGATTCTTTTACGCACGCAAGAAAAACATTTATTCAATTGAAGTCGTAAGTTATTATTTTCTTCCATCCTTTTCCCTTTCAGTTATTCCTTTTTGTCTTTCATTTCTTCGTTTATCAGCCATTTCCCATATCTGGTTTTCAAGTTTGCCTTTAATTATAGGAGACAACCGCTTTAATATGTTTCAGGGATTTGTCTATGTTATCTTGGATTTGAGGTTCAGGGTGGCTGAGCAGATAGCAGTTCGGAGAACTCCGACTGGGACAGTTTGTGTCACTTCACACTAATTCCCATAGGAAAGGCATGTATCCATATCTCACACCCAGCTATGGGTAAAATAACGCAGGATGAAGTGAATGACGCCAGTTCTAAATCTATTTCACATATCGATTGGTCCAAATAAGTTGTAATGTGATATGTGGTGCCCGTGCACATTCTTAACGTCTTCAGAACAAAAGAATGGTGATGATAGTATGTTAGACAGAGTCGTTTGAAGAAGGGGTGTAGGAGCCCAGAGGAAGAGGGTCCACGCTGCCTCTATAACGGCCCACTGCAAAACAAACTCAACTTCTATTCCAATACCTGTGTTGGGTAAATCTGAGATAAAACTCAGAGTATCTCCCCTGCTGGTCAAATCTGTCAACCCTGCATATAAACTGTGCCAATTCAATTGGCAAATTCTTTGTTATTCTGGCATTTGAAAAACTGTGAAACTGTACTGTGTCAGTATTTGTTTGTTACAAACTACTATTATTATCTGTGCTCATTGATTTTTCATACCAAGAGTAACTGGTAGCTTCAAATGGAGATCAAGTGACACCAAGTCTATTCAATGCTCTAGCACTCTCCTCGGGATGCTAGCTGATTTTAGTAATGCTCTCTTATTGATGGTTTCGATTATTCCACAGTTTTCCTATTCTTCCAAACTGTGTGTAAGGCTCTTCGGGACTGATTCCCTATCCACTTTATTTCGAAACAATTTTCATATTAATGATTGATTCGTATAATCGTAATTTTCATGTTCCCAATTGTTTTTTTCAGTCTTCTTGCATTTTCCATAAATAGAGAATTTTCTTGAGAAATGTCTCTTTTTATATTGATCTCAGCCTTTTACAATCAAAAACAGTTTACGAAATATGTCTGCCATTTATGTGAAACATGTTCTAGCCTAAAATAACCACTCAATAAAACTTCGGAACGGTTCTCATCTTTAAATTTAAAAAAACAACTCTATTTTGGAATTTAAAATTGGTATTGATCGCTTTGAGAAATGAATAAATGATAAAATAAACCACAATGCGACATCTTACTCTTAAGCGGGAGGGGGAAAGAGAGGGATCGATTGCCCTTCGTATATAACAAGGACCACGCTTTTGGAAAATCTTGAATGTGTACAAAAATAATCGGTGTGCAGATGAAAGCTCATAGAAATCAGCAGTGGCTGTGTTGCCAATATAAATGTGTTTCATCTAAATCTACACGGTTTTGGTTGCGTCCAGATGTCAAAAATCGCTATTTAGATGATTTTGAATAAATTCAGTAATATTTTAATAAAATAAATGCTCAAGAT
>VCCN01000420.1:557701-570907 GCA_006491835.1 Architeuthis dux
AAATTAGATTCCAAAACACTGATCAGATAAGATAAGAAACTTTCATGAAATTCATTCTTTCTGTCGCTAATAAATAAAACTGAGGAATCTACTCCATAGCTTTAAAATTTAAAGAAACATTTAAGAACAAACATATGCCTAGTAAGGAATTTGGAAATTATGAAAGGATATCTATGTACGGAATAGAGGAATGTAGTGATGATGGGTACACTCATTCCTGGTGTGTGTGTGGGGGGGGGGCACTGACACATTTATACATTCGTAAATTCAAGCACTGACCAGATCTCAGATTACATTATAAGCACATCTTCCTCAGATTAAAATTGAGATTAGATAGTAAGGTGGTATAAATTCCATACACTGAATTGGCAGAGGCTTAGGGAGACCTTTTCAGAAATATTTCGGTTGGAGAGAGTCAGGAAACGGATTTACAGAGGCATGAACGTGAGGAACTGCAGACTTCATTTAGGAATCTCTGGACTTTAAGGTAAGAGGGTTTTTAAAAAATATTTTTACATGAAATGTATAACGATATCTATACAGAGTTAACTATACATTTCAGAAATAGAATGTAGTTTTGTATCCGTAGTCAGATACACAGTTACAAAGCTCCGGCATGTATTTAATAAAACATATATTCCAGAAAGATGATTGGATGAGGTAATAAGGTAATGAATTCCGAAATTTTGCCTATATACAGTTCACTTTATTTATGATAAATATACCTCTAGAATGTGATATATATATATATAGCTATACATTTGGGATAGTAACTTGAATGCAAATAATGAAATATAATTATATAAATAAAAGGAAACTTAAATAAAACAGCATCCGTATGTACTATTAGCGGAATGAAATGTGTGTGCATGGAAGCTGATATTTGACCTCGCGGTTAACCACAGGGAAATAACGGCGATCCAAGGTCGACAACCTTTGAATGGACAAAGGTGGTTTGACCCTATGTTCACAGGCTGTCCTCTGCGAAATGAGACATGGTGACACGTCGCGGCGTCATCCTTTGACCGCGACCGCGGCCGCACACTGTGTGTGCGGGTTTGCCTGGCGCCATCAGAATTCGACAGGGTTCATTTGATCCCTTGTTCACCGGCTGCGTGCGAGCTTGTCTGCCGGCAAAAGAATTTCCTTAATTAAGGGACTCGCCAGTAACTCCTGCATAGGCGGAAGGGCGGACCCACCCAATTTTCTTCTTCCCTAGCGATCAGCAAATGGGAAAAGGTCGTCCCACTCCTTTTACCAAAAGGGGCGTGGCTTAGCCCGATAAGTATTGGGTCGCCCAGCCAGTTTCTACTCTCTGTTGGACTTGCCTTTCTGTTCGTCTTCCACGCATCACTCATGGATATCTCACACGCATAAGAAAAGCAATTTAAAATTGTTGTCTTTTAACGTGATAACCCGGCCATCTCTAAATTTGTCCACACGAGAAGAAAAATGAACTAAGAAACAGAAATATGTTTCTCATAAACGCTGTGTGTGTTGTTATTCCATAACCCGGGTCCTCTTTTTCCAATCACCATAAAGTGTCTCCAACCCAAAGACATCTGTATAATACAACACGTATACTTAATAGATTCGGACAATATTGTGGATCTACACACTGACATATAGGTGGGACAGTTGTGTACCGATCAGGGAACCCATGGTAACAAATACCTTTACTGTTTTGTAATTACCCCGAAACGGATCCATGGCAAGGCAGCTGATGAGCCCATATATTAAGTGTGATCTATAACAGTTAATTATGAAAAATAAATTATATAAATAGTTGTTTTTTTACGCGGATGCTTTGGGATTATACATTTTATATCAGAAGATGTCTCGTTCACCATTAGCGGTTTAAAAAAAATTAAAACATGTACGCAAAAAACAAAAACGTTTCTGCAGACATCATCATCAGCGGTTATAAGTCCACTGCTGTACAAAGGCCTTTCAAATCTCCATGACGACCTAGATTGTGCTAACCGCTGCTACGTCTTACCGGTAAACCTTTTTATCTCGCCCCTCCATCTTGGGTCTGGTCTTTTCCTAATGCGTTTATTGTCCCATGGGCACCACTCGGTTAGTCTCTTCCCCCATCTATTGTCATTTCTTCTTGTTAGGTGACTAGCCTATCTCCATTTTTGCTGCTTAATTGTTTGTATAATATCTTTCACTCTGGTCTTCTCTCTGATCCATGTTGATCTTAGAGTTATCCCTAGCATTTATCTTTCCATGGATCTTTGTGCTATTCTAAGTTGGTTTTCAGCTCATTTTGTTAATTTCCAGGTTTCGTATCTGTAAGTCATGGCTGGTGTTATGCAACCGTTGTATACTTTACGCTTTAAGCACATTGACAAGGTGCTCTTCGCTTTATTTCGCAGTTGTGGTCTTTCTCTAACTTTATTACCTGTCCTAAGTGGATGTATTCATCAACCTCTTCTAAAGTCTCTGCTTCTATATTTATGGTCTTTTTGGAGACTCTATCGTTGAACATTACTTTTGTCTTTGTCCTGTTCATCTTTAAGCCTATTTTGATTACTTTTCCTATTTAGATCAGTTAACATGTTTTGTGATTCTTCGGGTGCTTCCGACGTCATGGAAATGTCATCGGCGAATCTTAAGTGGTTTAAGTATTCTCCATCTATGTTTATTCCTATTCCCTCGCAATCAGTTTTGCGAAAGATGCTTCCAAGGCTCGCTGTGAATAATTTAGGTTATATTGTATCCACCTGTCGTACTCCTTTTGCTATCTTTATCTTGTTTGTATATGTATGTAGTATAATTATTGCAGTGCCATTTTCATATATGTTTTGGATAATTTGTATGTAATTTTCGTTAATGCCTTGCTCTCACATTGAGTTGAAGACTGCCGTGTCTTCTACCGAGTCAAATGTGTTCTCATAATCTACGAAGGCCAAACAGAGTGGTTTGTTGTATTCTAAAGACGTTTCGATTAGTTGATTTATTGCATGTAGGTGATCTATTGTTGAGGAGCGACTTCTGAAGCCTGCCTTCCCGCGTGGTTGATTTTCGTCTAGAGTGCCTGTTAGTCGGTGAGTATTTTTGTGAATAGTTTATATGTGTTAGCCAAGGTCGTGCTTATCTCCTTCCTTCCTTCCACAAGTAACACAACCCTCAAATATAGTAACAATATATATATATATATATATATATATATTCATCAAATAATCATCATATCTAGAGAAAGTGAGACGTATATTTCACTGTATTGACATCAATGAGCGTGCACACGCACACACACATACACACACACACACACGTACACACATACGTATCTATGTATATGTGTATGTGTAAGAGCGCGCGTGTGTTTGCGCATGTGTTAACGTTATCATGCAAGTAGATATTGTCCTTTAAATATTTATCAGCCTCTTGAAATTATCTTGTCGTTGTTCAGTTTAGCCTTGAACGCAAATACATTATTCATGTACCAGAATATACCTCTGCAATTGAAAATGAGAAAAATTCTCAAATCAAATATTGCGTAAGATGAGAGCCACCCAGAGAAGAAAACAAATAAGAAATGACAGAAAACAGGCAAAGGAGTATCAACTGGTTGAGGAAATGCGGATCAAAACAGAAAAAATAAGAACTTTAGGATCAAATGTAGAATCCAGACACCAACATTGATTTAAGTCCAATGAGCAAATATCCCAATTATACCGTAATCGAAATTTAATTTAATGTAATCAAAACAAGGATGAAATATAGAATTCAGATCCCTTTAACTATATAAAAGAATATTTGTGAAGAAATAGTATCACAACATTTGAAAAAACCTGTTAAATTGAATGTTGGTTACGGTGTAACCTGGAAATTTGCACTTTGCACTTGAAACAATTTTGGGGTCCGTATTCTACATTTGATCTTTGACTGTTTGATCTTGTGCTGGTCTATAAACGGATTTAAACATGGGAAATCAACTGATGGGTGATTTGAAGTGCTATGGCCTAAACGTACTATTTTTGTCATTGGTCCAACATAAATGAGAGTAGAATCCTTCAAGCTGTGGTCTCTTCATTTCCACAATCTGTAGTATCTAGACACCAAAATTGACTAAAGTCAAAAGCGAAAATCTTCGGATTACACTGTAATTAAAGTGTAATTTAATTTAATAAAAACAAGGATGAAATGACGAATTCAGCCACTTTTAACTACGTAATGGAATATTGTGAAGAAATAGTATCACAATTTGCACTTCTGACTTGAATAGTTTTGGGGGTCAAAATTCCACATTTGATCCGAAATTAACACAAGATGAATTGCAAAAAGAAGAGCGAAGCGTTTTGGATTCGTGATAGAAGAAGAGAAGAAGAGACAGAATGAAACAAAAGGGGGAAAGAAGAGAATGGAAAGCCCAATATTAGAGAACAAGGTAGATGAAGAAATCTCTACCTATAAACACCACTGATTGTGGCTCTGTAACGCTAAATTGGTCACGCTTTTATTCGTGTTGTTAAGTGTGTAGACCAGCTACACCGTTCATATTGTGCATACATAGCCCCAAAGAATTACAGTTGGAAATCGGTTTTCTATTGTTATTTGGTAATAAATCGATCCCTCCATGATTAATATATCTTAACGTAAGATGGCCCTGGACATAAAAAGGGGGATTATGTTCTATTGGTATTTAATGATAAACTGATGCTCCCATGATTAATGCATCTCTATCTATTTCTTTAAGTAACACATCTGTAGACTAGATACGCATTTCATATTTTGTATACACAACACAGAATTATGTCTGAAAAAACGGATAAAAACTATTTTCGCGTACTTAGAGCATGTTTTAGAGTCTCTGTACGTGGGGTGGGGTATCAATATGACGGGGGGGGTCAGTTTTCAATTGTTTCAAATATCAAACTGACACCTCCAATCTGTATATAGATACATGCGATTTTAATAATTACTTATCTGGGTTTTTTCTTTTCTTTTTACTAGAATTATAGTGAAACATACATTTGCTCACAGCGTGTGTCTGTTATCTGTAAAATAAGTTCAATTGTAAAGTGAATATTGACTCATTATTCCATACCCATAAGTGATAAAAGCCCGCTTCAATTTACGAGCTTTTAAAGAGTCAGCTAAATATGGATAACCAGAAAAAAGAAGATTGATCAGTGAGACCTTTCTATGTTTGTTTTTATTTTGATTATACGTCTGTAACTTCCCCTTGGGCGCTCAGATACTACACTTGATCCTAGACAGTGGGTCGGGGAGCGACACTTTGATCCTATGCACAGCGCACATATACTCTAGTCCTAGGTAGAAGTGACGGCCTCTACGTAAATAATCCAGGGATGTATTTATGAGTACTATGCTAGTAATAGAATAATAATAAGAATAACAAGACTGAATTGTGCAGGGTCAAACTCCACTCCAACTTCTATTCCGACTGATGTTGATTACTGCAACTTTTGTTTTGTATATATAATAAATAAAAAAAATATAAAAATATGTTGTTTCTCTATTTATTAATTAATTGTAATGAAATAAACCCATGCGTATGTGTATGATACATTTTCATTAGTATCTAACACTTGTCAACGTAGCTCAAGCAGTAAAACGGCCGGCTACTGATCACATAGCCGTGAGTTCAAACCACGGTAGGGGAATGGGGATTTTACATATCGGTTTACACCCTAATTATGTTGAGGATTGTTGTTCGTGTTACGGTAGGAAAATAAAGTCAACTCTGGAGTTTGACAAAATAATCGAATTTCTAAGGATAACGCGAGTCGGGATAAAATTACCTTGAGATGTGAAAAAATAGGGAAAAACAACTAAAAAAAGGGCGAGGAATAGTCAAAGAAGAGACGAAAACAAAAATAGATCGAGGAGGAAAAGAGTCAGAAAAAACCCCGAAAGAAGAAAAGAAAAGGGAAGGAAGCTGAACAAAGAAATTCTACTATAACTTTTTGAGGTGTGTACGACTTGTCAGTTTAGCGCAAGTGGTAACACACCAGGCTAGAAATCACCTGATCGCGAGTTCAAATCTCCGTAGTGAAAGTTTACTCGTTATTTTTGGTGAGGTTTGTTTTTGTTCCTGTTACATACATCAACTCTGACTTTGTCCTGGAGTTTTACAAACAGAAAGAAAGAAAGGGAGAAATATAAAAAAGAGGAAGAGATTACGAGAAAGGGGGGATTCAGAAAAGGGGCCAAAAAAAGAAAAGAAGTGAGAGCAATATTTGAAGGGAAGCCGTACGAGACAAAATAGATAACAAAACAAGACTATAGGAAAAGGCACAAGTAAAGCGAAGGAATCTACGCACCTCAAGTATTGTATATTAATTTATTTTCTACTGTATTCAGTTAAACTTTGAGCATGTTTTGTGGCGTCCATGTACTATCTTGTGATGTCACCATTGGCAGCTGAGTTAAGAAGTAGAACTCGGGAAACCCTAAGACTCTTTTATACCGTAATTCCAGCAGTTTAAATAGAATAAAATATCAGAGAGAGGGGAGAGAGAGAGAAGGAGGGAAAACAACTTTGAAGAATTGTTTGATTGTTTTGTTTAATGGCACATCGACACTTGGTGGGTCGTTTAGTACTGAAATCGGTTTCTTTTTGAATACACAATTCATGTAGACGAATTATCGTGGACAAATTGTAGTAGACATACTATTGCGGACAAATTATTAAAGGGACATTAATATAGGGACATTTTTGTAGACAGTTTGTTCTCAAGGTATGTATATCGAATATGTTTGTTATATTTTTTAGTATAGTTTCAAATGTTATTTTATAACTAGAGTTTTGTGACTTTGGTGAAAGGTTACTGTTCCTTAACTGGAGTCTTGCGACTTTGGTCAAAGGTTATTTTCTTTTCTAACTAGTGTCCTGCGACTTTGGTCAAAAGGTTTGGGTTTTTTTTAATTAGTGTCTTGCTACTTTGGTCAACGGTTCTTTTTTTAACTAGAGTCTTGCGACTTTGATGAAAGAACAGATGACCCCTGGTCGGGGAGGGGGCAACTTTGAAGAATATAGACAACACAATAAGTGGATGACACAAAGTAAAACACGTGGGAGATTGTAGAAACAAAGGGACATTGGAAGGAGACGGAAGAATTTAGAAAGACGGGGACAAAAGAAATTACAAAGTGAAAGCAAACTGCCCCAGCCAGGGTTCGAACTAAGATTTCCGATTCCATTCTCCGTTGGGTCACCCTAGAACAAACGTAGGTAAAGAGAATCAGAAAATTAGTCATGGAAGTAAGAATAGGCGAAAAAGAATGAGGCAAAATAGGAGAGAACAAACTGTGGAATAATTGCATTTAATTGAAAGGAAGGGTATGGATTCTGTAACATTGAGAGCGAAATATCAGAAATTTTAGATAACAGCGGCCAGAATCTGAGACATAAAAACGAAAAAAAAGGACGTACTTTGATAGTATTCGGTTCGCTGCTGAATATATTTGTTCCCATTTTCTCTTTCAAATTCTGGATATTCAAGCAATTTTCCTGCTCATCATTTCATGATTAACGTTTTAGCCGACGCTCAACGCAAATAACCAGTTTCCCGCCTCTTTTTATTTCGTGTGCAGACTCGAGATCACGCTCGCCACAACAGGCATGTTATTGCTGCACAAGTGTGAATTATGGAAACCATATTTTTATGTGATTGAATGCTCATTAAAATGTGCACATTGAAACATTCAAACTCTGTAGGAAGCTTCTATATTCCTTGAACACTTTGAGAATATTCCTGTTGATCGATTGTAATTTGTATATTTTATTGTATATGCTTCCTATGCGACATAATATTAATTTGCAATGGCGTTTTATGGAGTCAAGCTTATTAGCAATAATATGTAAATACGTAGTGATTTCATTTCTACTTGCACTTTTGAGAGAATAACATCCGAATAATGTCCGTTCGGATAGGGTAATGGTTAGCACATCAGAAGGTCCTGGGTTCGATTCCTGGTATAAGGGAAGAGTGTGGAAATCACTTCATTAGGACAACTGTCCCTGTGTACTCAGCTAATTGAGTACACTCTAAGTGCCTAGGGTGGAGGTATCCATTCGGTGGACTTGCATCCTGCCAAGTGGGTGGTGATAGAGACTTGTAGAAATAAAGTCCTATCCTCGACCAGACTTGAGACTTGCAAAGATCACTAAGCTGACGCATGCAACAGAAACCGGGACTTCGTCACTGACCTCCATACTCCATTGACAGTTGTTGGAGTTGTGAATTCACCTCCAGTCATACATTCCTTACACAAAGCAAACACAGTTAACTCTTCCCAACATGTATAGCTTGTTTAAAATATTTTACCCAAACTAATTAAAACGGCTCGTTTTAATTAGTTTGGGTAGATCAGATTGGTTTTCTTCGTGCTTACCTTTTTTTTTCCACAGTGTTTCCGTCGGTGTACCCTTTTCTCGGTTGTTTATTATATTTTGGAATGTGGAACCTTGCCTCAATGGAGCAAGCACTTTCCCCTTCATACATCATACCAGGTGTCTGTACTTATCTGTTCTTTGGACTGACTTTCCCTTGACCTATGTGATGATCCTGTGAACTAGGTGAACCTCGGCAACTTTCTAATTTCTTGGGTTATGTTTTTGTCACACCTCCTGATTAGAAGCCTCCAAATGCCAATGTCCATGCTCCGTCTGCTGGCTGAATCATTTGGGTATAGTATGTGTGCAGCTTCCTTCAACCTTCTTATTCTTCAATGTATATTATTTTGAATTAATTCTATGAAGTTTGGTGTGATCCCCTCTCCCTGTATGTCAGGAGAATACAACCCAAAGAACACTCAATTAAGAGAATCGGATGTAACATTTATGTGAGGGAAAGTCCATGCCCGTTCAGAGCAAGGTTCTACATTTAAAATTACAACAGACTCCCGGGGAAAGCAATAGATTAGTGCGGTCGAAATGTTGTGATAAAAATACAACTAAGACGATGAAATTAGTCCGATCACACCAAAATACTTTTAAAATCTTAAATAAATTTGTGTTTGATATGCTTATACAATACTTATATATTTATTTCTGTTATGTTTAGCTTTTTTAAAGTTTGCTTTTAGAAAAGACGTATCATGTTTCATGTTTGCTTGCTTGACATTTGAGTTACTTCCCCTACATATTTAAGTCTTCTTTTGCCTGAATGTTAATAATTCTAGTCTTCTTTTTCATTTTCTCGTTTCAAACAATTAAAAACCGTCAACTAAAACTGTCACCAACACTGTCAACATAGGTTTCTTCAGTTTTTAAATTGGTCTGGCTGGCTGGCTAGCTGGCTGGCTGGCTGGCTGGCGGGCTGGATATTTATGTATGTGTCACGTGTCTAGGCTGCACCAATGGAGCTATAGGGCTGAACATTTCAACATTTATGCATCATTATGCCGAGAAAATAGTTTTTAGTTGGAGGCTCCATTTGCAATGTAAGTAAATCGATCCCTTAGTTTGGTGACGCCACTTCGGGTGCGTATCACCTCTAAACTGTCACCAAAACTGTCAAAATAGGTTTCTTCAGTTTTAGTTGGTCCGACTGGCTGGATATGTATGTATGCATGTATGTATATATGTATCACGCGTACAGATCGCACCAATGGAGATAGGACTGAAACATGTTCTCCTTATTATGTCTAGAACACATGTTGTTTTTTACTAAATCCCACCCACCAAATAGATCTTTGGTGTGGGGGGGGTCAATTTACATTGTAGGTTTATGCTAAATCTATCCCTTAGTTTGTCAATGTGCGTAGTTTTCTTTTGAAAATTCAGTCATTTTAGTGATCACTGCCCAACAGAAGGCGAGATAAGTAACTTATTCATGTATCACCCCTTTTTCCAATTGTAATCACCCTCAACACGGCATGCTGCCAAAAGACATTGGTCATATGACGGTTTCTATTGTGTGACTAATCGGGCTTGTTTCATTAGAGCTTAACATCCCCATGCGTGTGAATATTTGCATCTCTTGTCTAGGCAATCACTAATCTAAGAGATGAGGACTTCAACGTAAGTCAATAAGACGTTTCCCAGCAGCATTCAGTAACTAAATCGTAATAATCAATAATCATCATTACTAATGAAAAGGTACACACAAAACAGCCGAGCGACACTGAAATTAACTGTCGCTTTTAAATAGTTATTGTATAAAATGTAATCGTAAAATCGATAACAAGCCTGAAAGTCAGATGCCCGAGTTCTCTCCCTTGCAATTTCAGACTTATATTGAATGAGTGGCAGGAAAATTATATTTATTGCGAGTATACGAAAACCTCGTATATGTAGTATCAACCCATTTTGAATTATGTCGAGAACCGGTTGCCTGGCCTTGAAGTAACCAGGCAGCAGAGGCAACTTTACTGCGCATGTTTGAACAGATACTCTCCCATTCGGTTATTCAGTCCACTGTGAGACCCAAATTGAGTGAGCGTGTGTACATGTAACATAATGACTGACGGGTGACTGAATTAGGTTGTTCATTTAGTGTCTCTAATAAGGAAACGAAATTGGTTATAATTGTCTATAGTTCATTTTAGCTTGTAATGAAAATCCAAACATCTTCTCACGATCAAAATACAAACGAGGATATATTTCGTTTCCCAGGCTTTTCGTGTCAGAGGTCAAATTACCAAAACAGCAGGGAAAGAACCCCTGTGACGCTGGCGCCAGTTCTGGTCCTCAGATCATTCTAGGAATGTTATGAAACAAGCATTAGAGACTCGACCCATGTCGCGAACTAGTAGATTACGAATGAATGTGAAAACGCATTAAGAACTCGCCGATCAAACACTGACATTTTGGACAGATAAGTAAAACTGACGGAAGTGAGGAAGAAATAAATAAAGAATTGAAGAAAGAAAGAATGAAGAGATGACAATTAGAGACGAGAAGATGCTTGTCCCAAGCCAGGTATGTAAACAACACGCATAACTAGAAGGCCAAGTCAGTGAGAGAGGGTAGCGACGCGCGTTAGCCTCGGACGCGTGTGGAGCTAATTAGCCATGACCAAATACGCATAGGTTTTTCTAGCCTTTCTATCTCTTCGTATACCCGTTGTCAAGTTAAACACCTCTCCTTTCCCCTCGGGTGACGAATTGTAAACAGTGTTGTATTTTGGCAACTACTGTGTTGTGACTGTATTTCAATTACATGGGACGAGCAACGAAAATAAACATATAACGTTATAAACACGGTCTCTGCTTCATCCTTGTGGGTGCACCCTTTCACCTGGTAATTGTATGTATGCATGTTATTTAATAACAACTGCTATGCTATATACTATGTGACCACTGCATTCACAATGTCTACCCTTTATTCACGTCTCGTGCAGGTTTTTTCATCCGAGTCTGTCAGCAGTCGGTATTTGTTTCCGTGCGACCTTTTTTACTTTTCCTAAAGAGATGTTAAACAGTGGACGATATTAAGAAGAACGCGACTAGGCAGATAATGTGAATGCTGAAAGATACCAAGGGGAGTACTTTGAAGAAAACTAAGGCGTTAGGTAGGCATTTTTGTTAATATTAAATGGCTGGACATCTTCCAGACAGACCTTCTATGCGTTCCAACTAAAACCAATAAAAATAAAATTAATAAAAGAATCATGCCAGGTTGCCTCTGAAATAAGAATCTCATGGTTTCAAATATCTGGAAACGTCTTCAAATTTTTAAATAACAGAACTCTTGGATTATTGTAAACCCACAGTGTTTCTGAACAGGCTCATTATATTCGATTGGTATTTCACCTCATCAAATTCACACAACAGGGAAAATCATTACCTACATCACGAAAGGAAATATCAGCCGTGGTATTAAGAAAGTCAATTTTATGTTATCTAATTAACTTTACAAATAATTGTATTTAAGTTTCATGACAAATTAATACGAATGCCAAATAAGCGCAACAGATTGTGAAAATGTTTAATAGTTTAATTAAAATTATGTATTTTACTCTTTTAACCAAGGAATTTCTCGGCTCTGAAATAAATCTGTTCATAAATACTTATGTAATCGGAATTAACTGCAAAGCGATAGACCTCTCGGACCGAGCCAAACTTTTTGTTATCAAATTGTTTGCAATTACTCTTTTATTCTAACAATTATAGTTGAAACATAGTTGAAACATACAACAGTGTATGTAATGTTTGTGCGCAGAGTACCTTTGAATATGGGATAGCTTTTCCGTTGTTTCTCTTTAGAGAACTGAGCCCTTTTGGCCAGCTGTATAGTGTCAAACAATGTCAACAAACAAAGTACTGCTGCTCTTTTAAACTCTGTAAGTTGCACGTATCTCATATTTTTACACTTTACGTCAAAAAGCTGTGCAGCTCAAGAAAAACTGACCGTTCCCCCTGTGGAGGACAGCTAGTACTGGGGTCTCTCCCTCGCCTTGGGTTTTTCACCCCTATTCATCGGTATGCCCATTTTTAACATGTGATCTTTTCGTGACGTTAAAACATTACATTATATTTTTGTTTGCGTCAGTAAATTCTTTAACCGGAGCTGCTGACATTCTTTTGTTATTCTAAATTGTTGTACAGGCATTTCATAATCAGGATTCAGTCTGTAATTAACAAAACAAAACCTTCATGTTAATAACATCAATTCCAACCAAATAAAACAATTCATTTTGTTTACCATTTTTCGATATAGCCCTCAACCTAATTCCTGGCCTAACAAACACATTTCATATACACACTGCATGATTTTGAATATACTCATTTAAACTTATTCTATCTATTTATCTATAAGGGTCATATTGCTACACGACAATGGTGTTCCATTCATCTTTGACGGCTTCCCACATCTGGTCAGTGTCCTCAAATGTTCTCGCAACCAGTTTGGCCTTAATATGCTCCCGTTCTGCATGGTGCTTAGATCTGTTATATGATGGAAAGTGTTCAATCTTTTTGCCCATGAGTGTACACTGACACATAAAGGCCCATGCACGTGTGAATGCATGGTTTATGTGCGTGTAGAGATTTATTTTGTCAATTTCGCACTGTGTCTTTGTCAACTGTAAACGCCAACCGACTGAGGCAATATTTCTTGGAGGTGTTTCAAATCAGGAGAATTGCCAGTTTTCGTAACTTTCTTAGAAGTTGACTAATTAGTTTATTAGTTAGGAATATCAGGCACTGTAATCGACTTAGTAAATGTACTGTAAGCCGTCATTTTGACACAACCATCGACGATGGTACGAGGAAACACAGCAGATT
>VCCN01000420.1:690672-701894 GCA_006491835.1 Architeuthis dux
ATCCGTTTATTGACATGTCTATCTGATTTATCTTTCCAACTATCTATCTGTATATCTATCTATCTATCTATATTTATTTATCTGTCTATCTTTTTATCTATCTATCTATTTTTGTGCATCTTCCTAGGGCACATATTGGTACATGTGTCCCACACATGTAGCTTTCTGCCAGAAGGTTAAACCCTAGTAAATACCTATACAGATATGCATGGTCGCCTCGCCATGAGGTTGTGGTTAACGGGCTAGCCTAGCATTCCACTATGTGCTCCACTGCAAGACTAAACTAACCTTAGTAAATACCTATACACATATTGATGTGTGATGAGTTCGATCCACATTAAGTACCCAACACGCGTGACCTTGTGCCACACTAGGCTAACACAACATCCGTTGGCTCCAGAATCACCGACTGCTACTACTTGTATTCAGTGATGTCTCAAACTCCCAGACAGTTTTGAATTTGGTTTAAACTTAGAGAGAATCTAATGGCCAATTTGAACATATTTCTTCTTGTGGACTCAGATGTGATCTGGCATTACGTTTGGAAAAATGAAATACCTCTGCGAGAAACTTGTCTGAGGTGTACGGCCGAACCATGGTATCGGCAACACGGGCAGTAGCCCAGGGCACCCTTCGCGCCCTCCCTCTATCTCTTGTCATCTCTCTTCATCGCCCCGTCGTTAACTGCTGCCACTCATCGTAGTAGCAGTCGCACGGTCCACATCCACCCTCCTGGTCAACCAGCGTCTACTCTCCTCAAAATCACCCAAAAATTCCCCTTTGCTCCCGCTCCACCAATCCGCGCCGAGCAAATCCATCCGTTGCCCAAGGCTATGCCAATCCCATGGTGACCTACTTTCCGGGGAGACCTTTCTAAGCCAGATTTCCTATAATCACTTTTGCTCTGTTTGTACTACCATGCAGAAAAGCTTTATCTCTATTAACAACCCCCCCCCTACCAAACAGCTCTGCTACAAAGAGATGCCATTGGATTACCATGTACGCTCCGAACGCAAAAAGAAACCAGGCAACTAGAGACCTTATTAGCAAATTAACCGCTTTTATTATTTGTTGACAACTTTCATTCCATACCAGATCTTTGTTCGATTTCTATTTTAAACGATATATTGATTCTAGAAAGTAAACAGCCAACTTTATCGATTAGGCTAATTGCAAATTGTACAAGAGAGAATACTTTCCTTTTCTCCCTCATTCTCCCTCATTCTCTCTCATTCTCTCTCCCTCCTTGTTATATGCTGTTTAAAACATTTGTTATTAACGCATACACATACGTATAATATATGTGTATGTAAATATGTATGCATGTATATATGTACACCATCGCCCATAAATAAGTAGAGCCCTACCACTTTCTAATAGATTAATATAACAGTATTTGCATTATTGAATATCAGGCAAATAATATGGTTTGCATATGTATCCTTTTACAAACATGTATGTGTGAGTTTGCATGCATGCATAGATGCATTCATATAAAAATGTCCATCCTTTGATTTCATACTGTGAACATCGAGAGCCACATTATATTCGTGCCTAAAATACACAACAAAGTGTGTTAATAAAAGACCCCTGCATACCATGAGTCCCTCGTTAGCTCACTCGGTAGAGCAGTACCTGCGTATATGGTAGCTTCCAAGGTGGACGCGGGTTCGATCCCCGCACGGAGTTCATTTCTTTATTCACATTTACGATTTAGGCCGCTCCTTTAGCAGTCGCTCACACAGGCGACGGGCAAATATAGGCTCTCAACTAATAAATGTCATTATAATTATCATACATTCATAGATAATTACATACATACAGTATCGTCCATAAATAAATACACCACAACCACCAGGTTATAGAAAGTTAATTGTCTTCTAAACCAAACATAGCAGGATTTTATTATTTTTAATGAAACATTACACAATCAAAATGGATATTATCAGGTATTATCTTTGACCAAATTCTCCAGCATTGAAGATCTGTTGCCAAAAAATGTTTTCGTGGTGTTGCACATATCTTTTGGCAACAGAATTCCAATGGTGCAGAGTTTGGTCATAAATAATACCTAATAATATATGTTTTTATTGTGTAATGTTCCTCTAGAAATAATAGAATCATGCTATATTTGGTTTAGGAGAAAATTAACATTCTATAACATAGTGGCTGTGGTGTACTTATTTATGGGCGATGCTGTATGTATGTATGTATGCATACATATAGGTATGCATGTATGTACACCCACACATACACGTTTGTAAAAGCATGCATAGGGAAACCATATTATTTGCCTGATATTTAATAATGCAGATACTGTTATATGAAAAGCAAGCATTGATTATTTGTATACTTAAACAGCAATCGTTGCCAGTGTCTCCAGTGAGGTTTATAGTGAAGTCTATAGCATAAAACATAATAAAGATATGTCTTGCCTAAAATATAATACATACTCAGTATTATTGCTGCGTTAGAAATAACAAAACCGTGCTGATGTTATGAGTCTTAGACGCCGCATAAAATATTTTAGATATCCAAACAACCTTTTTGTATGTTAAACTAGACCTAATTACACGATATTTTGAGTTCCAAGAGATCTTTTGTTTATTGGGCAAAACGCACTCTGATGAAGTGATCATATATGGTGCCTTGTAAAAAAATAACCAAAAATGGATTGATTTTAAAATTTTATTATGCGGGCCAAAAACAGGCCAATTTAATGGGGCGTGGTATGCCTCAAACATTTTTGTCTTTGTTCAAGCACAGTAGTGATGAATGCAACATCCTTAATGAGAGATGGAGAGCTGTAGTTGTAAAAACAATCATATAGATTCGGAAAGAAAATAGAAATATATAATTAGTACTTGAATTTGCAGTGGGGGGTTCAAGCCTGGGCGAAGCGTACGGGGATCATGGATTCCCAATCGACAGAATCACCCTCTCGACATCCAACCACCTTAACCCTGTATGGAGAAAGTGACTATTTATGATCATCTGAGGACCTGTCAGCCACATGCAAATGTAACCACAAAAACAACATAATCCGCACCAATGTGGTCTGCAAGCTTTGCAAAGTACACTTGTGCTTGAACAAAGACAGAAACTGTTTTGAGGCATACCACACCCCATTAAATTAGCCTGTTTTTGGCCCGCACAATAAAATCTTAAAATCAATCCGGAGGTATCATTTCTTTGTATCTATTTTATTGAATGTTATTATTTAATTCTATGTTTTATTTAACTTTCTACTTTAATATTTAATTGTTTTTATATTTTCCATTTTTGTTTATTTTGGGGGTAAGGCACCATATATGGTCACTTCATCAGAGGGCGTTTTGCCCCATAAACAAAACAATTTCAGAAATGTTGGAACTGAAGATATCTTGTAATTAGGTCTAGTTTAACATAAGAAATGGTGTTTGGATATCTAAAATATGTTTAGGGTGACCTGTAAGAGTTTTGAATCAGAGTTGCCCTTCTGCTAGACTGGTTGCTTTCGCAAGGCTAGAGAGCCCGGTCTGCCCCACTATTTTACCTGGGGGAGAAGAAATGGATTCATATATGTCCCATGGTGCAAAGTGGACGTGAACAGCATCGACCAAAGTTTGAACTGGCATTGACGTCTTAATGCAAATTCAAAAAGGAAATTAACTAAGACTAATGAGAAGAAAAAAACAAAACAATTAACATTCTGGTTGACAAAAAAAAGAACTGGATAATTGGTTTCGTCTCGCTCCCTCATCGCTTGGAGGGAGCTGAAAAGAAATCATGGATATTTAAGGAAATACGCAGAAGAATCCAATAATGTTTACAATCCAGTGTGGATATTTGCTCGACCAAAATAAAGGCTTTTGTGAGCCAACAGACCAAATCCATGTCTTGTTCATGTGAATGTGTGTATCGTACTTGTGTATTTTTGTACTATTTTCATACAATATTAGTAGTTTTTCTCCGCTCGATTTGGTGTGTCGTGCATATGTAAGTAGTTGTTGATTTCCTTTTAGATTGTATCGAACCTTTTTTACGATTTTAAAACTTGGTCTGAACTGTGTACATACCAAATTAGCAAAACAAATAAGATTGCGGCCTTGTCGGCTGGGGCTTAGAATGCGCCGACTGCATCCCCTGCAGAGGGGTAGGAACCCTCCCCAAACAAGGGGCACGTTTATTTTCACTAAAGTCGCAAGACACTAATTAGAAGAAAAAAAAGAAAAATAACCTTTCACCAAAGACGCAAGATTATTTTTTAAAAAGTAACCTTTCACCAAAGTCGCAAGACTCTAGTTAAGGAAAAGTAACCTTTCACAAAAGTCGCAAGACTCTAGTTAAGGAAAAGTAATCTTTCACCAAAGTCGTAAGGCTCTAGTTAAGGAAAAGTAACCTTTCACCAAAGTCGCAAGACTCTAGTTAAGGAAAAATAACCTTTCACCAAAGTCGCAAGACTCTAGCTAATGGAAAGTAATATTTTACCAGTCGCAAGACTCTATTTTTTTAAATTCTAAACTGATTTCGGCATTAAATGAACCATCAAGGGCTGATAGGCCGCTAAACAAATCAATCAATCAACCAACAAGATTGTAATTAACACGTTAACGATCTTGAGCTTATTAAAAGCTAAAAACAGCTAGAATAGAGCTAGAATAGAGCTAGAATCACATGAAGAGATTCAAGTGGAACGATTCACTGTTTGGCAGAAATATTAAACTGGACAAGACAAAGTAAATAAACGATCTGCGTTTTTTTAGGCCACTTTTTCGATTTTACGTAAAAAGGCGTAAAGCAAAAATAGCGTTCAGTGTTAGTCTCGCTTCAACACCGTTTGGAGGGAGCTGATATTCAATGAAAGACGCTTAAGAATCCAATAATGTTTACAATCCAGTGTGAATATTTGGTCGACCAAAATATAGGCTTTAGTGAGCCAACAGACCAAATACATGTCTTGTTCATATGACCCTGCCTTCTGTGCTTGTGCATTTTGTGTACGATTTCTATACGCAGTAACAATATTAGTAGTTTTTCTCGGCTCAATTTTCGTTCCAACAATGTTTTCATGTTTCTTATCATAGTTAGAAACCGTTAACCCAAACTATCACCAAAACTGTCAACATAGGTTTCTTCAGTTTTCAAGTTGGTCTGGCTGGCTATCTATGTGTCGTGTGTACTGGCCGCACCAACGGATCTGAAAATTTAAACATGTGCTCCTTATTATGTCTAGAAAACACATTTTTATTTTCTCTTTTGAAAATTCCCCGCTAAATAGGTTTTTAGTAGGGGGTTCAATTTGCAATGCAAGTCTATGCTAAATCGCTCCCTTAGTTTGTGTCCGGAAGCATTAATGCTTATTTTTTGAAAATTCGGACCTTTTTAGTGATCACTGCCCAACAAAAGGCGAGAGAACTAACTTATTCATTGATCACCCCTTTTTCCCAATTTCTTTAATAGGATCACCCCCAGCACGGCATACTGCCAAAAGACGTCGGTCGCGTGACGGGTTTTATTGAGTGACTAACCAGACTTGTTTACTTATTTTCCATTGAACTACTCCAGCCTTTCTCTCTTTCTGTTCTCTATGTTTCCTTTCTTGTTCCATCGGTCTTTTTTGGCTTTATCTTTTTCATCATTTCCTTCTGTCTCCTTATAGCCTTCTATTCGCGATTTATTTTGTTTTACTCCTACCACTTGATTATTTTAAGACTATCATGTCATTGTTCATTTTCTTAGCTTTTCATGTTCAAAAATAGTTTTTTATGAGTTATATTTGTGTTATCTTATACTACGCTTCTCCACGCTCCCTCCTTGAGAGACAGAAAGCGAGAGAGAGAGATAGAGAGGGAGAGAGGGAGATAGAGATATATAGCTATATGCGATGTGGTATTTATAATAATAGTGCCTAATATTAATTAAAATAGAGATTGCATAATACAATAATTTTATGGGGTCCTCACGACAAATTTGTTTCACACTTATTAGTGACTCTTCATCACTTAAAACAAAACTAACCAAACTAGAAAGGTATTAATACAAATATTTTAAGAGATAGGGTTTAAAATATAAATCGAAAACCAACTTAAAGAAGTCAATTTAAACCAAACAACAACACATACAGGCCTCATTTCTGAGGATCGCTTCGCGGCACAGAATATCCCCCCTGTTATCCCGGTCCTCGTGGCATCTGTCTCAGTGACAGGGATCTGGGAGTCTCCCCCCCCCCTGAAGTCTCTAGTCCCGTGGACATGGGATCTCACCTCCCCCTCCCCGTAGTGAATTCGGCACTAAATGACCCACCAAGGGTCGATGTGCCGTTAAACAAAACAATCAATCAATCAATCAATCAATCAAAGACCTCATTTCCATTCCTTCATATGCTTTATATTCAACAGCTTTCTTGTATCTTTCTTTCATTTCACTTTTTCTCTTTCAATCTTGATGCAGCAATCCCTCACTTTTCGAACGTTCGCTTTATCGAGAAAAGGCGAAAGGCGAAAAAGGCGTTCGGCTTTTGTCCTTGCAGTGAGAACAGTAATGTACCTCCCACCACTCCAACCTCCGACGACAACCTATAATCACAATTTTGGTGTCTAAGAACGCTCAAAACTTTCCCCCGTTTAAATGAATGGTAATTGCTTCTTCACTTTACGCCATTTCGGCTTATAAAAGTTCAACTTTCGGATAGCTAGTCAAATCTGTATAATCTCTACCCGTTTACCTTTCCTCTGCCAGCTTCTCTTTTTTCTTCTCTGTCTCTTTTTTTCTCTTTTGTTCATTCTTCATTCTTCCCTTTTCTTTACTACGCTTCTGCCTTCTCCTTTAACGCACACCTTTTTACTTGATTTAACATTGATAATCTTTATTTTCACCCATTGTATTCAATATTTTACTCTTCTAAGATTTCAATTATAGAGAGGAAATTGCTTTATTGCAATAAATTGGATATTCAAATACACACAATCGTTCTACAGACAAGCAAAACATGAAAATGCCAACGCCAACGTATACAATATGTTGCACTAATCGCACGCACTAAAGCAATCACAAGCTCATCCCTGTGCATACAAAGAAATTCATCATTGTCAATACTTTGAAACATTACCATAGACTACGAATACACACACGATCCAGGCATATAGATTTTTAGAATCTGTTTTACGTAAAGGTTTTACACAATGTTACATATTCTAGAAGAGGTTGTTGAATACATCTGCCTAGGACAGGTAATAGAACTAGAGAAAGACCATGACTGCGAAATAAAGCGACGCATAACGATAGGTTGGAAGGCTTTCGGTATGAATAGGGACATTTTGAAGAGCACCTTATCAATGTGCCTAAAAGGGTAAAGTATACAACGGCTGCATAATAACAGCCATGACTTACGGATGTGAAACATGGGAATTAACCAAACGAGCTGAATACCAACTCAGAATAGCACACAGAGCCATGGAAAGAGCAATGCTAGGGATAACTCTAAGAGATAGAAAAAGTTCAACATTGATCAGAGAGAGGACTAGAGCGAAGGATATTATACAACTAATCAAGCAGCAAAATGGAGATGGGCTGACCACCGAGAAAGGAGAGATGACAATAGATGGGGGAAAAGACTAACCGATTGGTGCCCATGGGACAGTAAACGACGTAGGAAAAGACCAGACACAAGATGGAGGGACGAGATAGAAAAAATTGCCGGTAAGACTTGGCAGAGGTTAGCACAAAATAGGCAGTCAGGGAAGGAGATGGGAAAGGCATTTGTCCAGTAGTGGACTTATAACGGCGGCTGCTGCTGCTGCTGCTGATGATGATGATGATGACGACGACGACGACGACTTGCACAATATATTTCTGGCACATATCTACAAAGAAACCAACGCACTCGCATGAATAGAAACAATCGTATTACTTAACAGTGAACACGCAATATTTACTCACCAATAGTTTCGTCTGGAATAGATCGAACTATTTTATCATAACGACAAAAAATCCTACCTAGGGCAATGATGCCTTGGTGTCCTCAAAAGAACTCCCGTTGGGACCTCACACACTGATCCCAGTTTCCCTACTGCTTTTGAATGCCTGTCTGCAAAATCTTCTTTTGGGGATCGTCATCAGCTGCCTTGTTGCATTCTCCTTAATCTAGTCCATTGTCTGAAATCCCCTCACTTCCAACGCCGCATGAGCCAAATCCGGCTTGCGGGGGGAGGGGGGCTGATAGACCTGGATGTCACGGCAGACTGAGCAGCCTATGGGGAAAGTGTATGTTTGCATTTGCACAGTAATGTCCCCTCTGCCATGTTACATAAACGCTGGCCAACCGGTTCTTGAGATAATCAAAAATGCCTGGATACTTTGCGGACATACCTCGTATATGCTGTGAGAAATTATTACATACTCACAAATATACAAACTATTAGATATGCTGGGAACACAATTATTAACACACACCCTGTGTAATGCTTTAAAATGCACTATTTTATATGCGGATACAGACAATTCGGTACGAAATTACCCTCATTCGAATGCAGATATTCCTGCGCATGCAATATTATGTACTTGGATTCAGATTTGCTTAAATATAGTCAGGCATACATATGCATTTTTATTGAGACATTCACCCAAACTTTTTACAGAGAAGATTACGAACGCCTCACACGATTCTTAGCTCGCGTATATTTTTTTACTAATTTTCAAAGATTTCCCAATTTTAAGTGACGTTTTGTCATCATTTCTGCACGTTCTTAAATCTTCCAATGAAAAAATTGAATTAAAAATCGATTTTGTTTTCCTTTTTATATTTGAATTGTTTATCAAGTCTGTAATCCTTTTTTTCATCGGATTTTAAAATTCTATGTTACATAACATCTGAGAAGTAGCAATGATTCTTTTCGATTTAAATGGCTATATTTTACCTCTACAAACGAAGTATATGTATGCACTCGTGTCTATCCGTCCGTTAGTCCGTCCGTCCACACAATATCTCCAAAGGTTCTTAATGAGTTTCAATGACACTTTGTGGAAGAGTGAGCAATGTGCTACGGGAGAAGTGATTAACTTTCTGGGAGTATCCATGTACTTCCCCAGCACCGTAGCTATATGTCCACAGCACACACTATTTCCTAACGTTTTCAATGAAATTTTGTGGAAGGATGAGAGATAGGTACATAAAGGATGGGCGTAGGTACAGATCTCCAAGAGAATTTCAATAATTTTTTTTATCAGATTTTTAAATTCTATGGTACATAACATCTGAGAAGTAGTTTGAGCAATGATTTCTTTCGATCTAAATTGCTATAGTTTACCTCTAGAAAGGAAGTTGCGAGAGGTATATGTATGCACTCGTGTCTGTCCGTCCGTCACAACGTCTTTTCACACAATATCTGCAAAAGTGTTTATTGCATTTCAATGAAACTTTGTGGGCAATGGGCTACGGAAGAAGTGATTACTTTTTGGGGAGTATTCATGTGCCTCCCCAACACCGTAGCTATATGTCCACACCACACAATATTTCCGAACGTTCTCAATGAATTTCAATGAAATTTCGTGAAAGGATGGGCGATGGGTTACAAAAGTAGTGATTCAATTGTTGAGCAGATCCATGTAAAGTTATCTCTTCTTCATCGTAACTATATGTTAACACCACACACTATCTGCAAGAGTTCTCTATGAATTCCAATGAAATTCTTTTAAAGGTAGGCCATATGCTAAGGAAAATTGATTACATTGTTGGGCGGATCCATGGATATTTACAGCATCGTAACCGTTTGTGAACTGATTGTTATTCAGTCCTTAGTGACAATGGTGTGAGAAGAATTATGCGCAGCCAGACTGCTTTAGCGTTGTCTTGATGGAAACTTTGTAGATCTTCTTAAAGATACGAAATCTAATACATAAGTTTTCCAAAACTATTTTGAGAAATCTATTTTCAATAAAAGTCGTAGATCCTTTTATATCTCAAAACAATATTTCTTCTCTCCGCAGACCCTGCAGATATGACATTTATATTTTTCTTGCTAACAACAATTTCCTTTTAAATAATCATGACAGGAATATCTTACTAAACTTTCATGGTTGTATTCACCTGTACGAGGTCTTACCGAAAGGTATCCTGTTATTTAATACTAACTGAAGTACCCATCTACGCCGGGTTACATACTTAAAGAGTAAAGAAGATTTCAGACTTGTAAAGAAAGTTTCCCTTCACTTTTGACCCCTTAAAGGAGAAAGAATTCCCTTCCACTTTTGACCTCGTCGAAGTAGGGAAAAAAGTTTACCTTCACTTTTGACCCCTGAAAGGGGGGAAAGGTTTACCTTCACTTTTGACCCCGGAAAGGGGTAGAAAGTCTATCTTCACTTTTGAAAGGGGAAAAAGTTTCCCTTCACTTTTGAAGAATTATTATGTGGGATTCTGGGTAGGCAAATTGACACACAGTCACGTGACTGCACCAGGATTTCCATTAGATGTCATCTAGGATAAAATATAATATTATATAAGAGACTGAGCAGATCAATTAAATTATATGTGATTTCTTATAGGTTAAGATAGGTTAAAGATAGGTTAAAGAATTATATATAAGCATATCAAATAAGAAGATATGTATATGTATACATGTATATTGAACAGAAAGTAAGATTCCAGTTTAGCATTATAGTTACATTATAAATAGAAACCCCCTCTAAAACCAATTTATTTTTTCTCAAAACGTTTTTCTTTAAAACCTAGGTAGTATGCATTCCAAAGTGGGTCGGGTTGTTGCGGTGGTTTCTATAGCGTGACAGACAAACAGACGTTGTGACACCTTTTTCGGACAATATCTATTTTTCCTTATTTCCACTGTTCGGTGATGGTTGTGGTGATATTGTTGTTGTTGTTGTCATTGTTTCTAAGGGCACTCTGGGTCAGTTAAAACAGAATACTATCTATCAGAATACATTATTAGAGTCGATATGTGGTTAGTTAGTAACTAACCATATATCAAATCTAATAATAAATAATTTCAGAGTCATTTTATCTGTATTGCTCTTTGTATTTTTATAGAAGTGTTAGAGGTTACTCTGATATGGTGAAACCTTTGCTTAAACCTGACTTCGGAAGGATGGAAAGCATAACAAAATACTTTTTCACTGGGTACATTTGCACACACGCGAAAGCTTTCTTTTTTTTAAATGTTCCAATGGAAACATTTCCACACACCTAATCTTATGTTCTTATTACAGTTTCTCAATGGAAACTACAC
>VCCN01000420.1:703200-719848 GCA_006491835.1 Architeuthis dux
ACAAGAACAATCCTCACCTAATTTAGAGGCGTAAACTCTTCATTGTTTGACTATCCTGTCACGTTAAACCAAACCGATATATAAAATTAACATTTTCCTACAGTGATTTGAAATCACGACCAAGTGATTGCTAGGCGGTTTTCTTACCAACTGAGCCATACTGACAAGTCTTATATAACTGCGAATGTATTTATTGTATATACAATATATACGTTGTAGTAATCATCTTCAGTTGGAATAGAAGTAAGAGTGGAATTTGTCACTGCAGCAGCCAGGATTTTTAGAAGTATGTTCACACTTGTTTCGCTCTATGCAGCCGTCCTTGTCTGGTCAGCAGGCAAACATAATTCAAGATATCTAAAAATCAATTAATAATTTCTTGAATCGCAACCAGAATGTTATGATCAAATAAATGGTTACTTGGGAGGTGGCGTAAGTGGAGCGCAGTGGTTAATAGAAATAGAGCATTTTAGGCATCGTAGTATAGAAAGTGTCTCAGATAATTTGGCTTAGAAACGTCTTCTCTGAATATAGGTCACCCTGGGTGGCAGAGCTTGGGACAAAATGTGGATTGGTTGGGAATTGATTGGCCGAGTGGGAGCAGGGGGCTTTGGGTTTTGGGGGGGGAAGTCCGTCAGAAGAGCGAAGCCGGGCAGAGCAGACCTGGAATGTCTAAGATCAGGCGGGTGACTACTACGATTGGTGCGAGTTGACCACGGCACGATGAAGAGAGGTGACCGGAGATAGAATGGGCGGTGCGAGGGGTAGGTGTAGAAAATAATAATTCGCTTTGTGTCTTCTCATTTTAATGGGCAGTTTCTAAAAACTGCAAATACATCGAATTACTAAAAGAACCAACGACTGCAGTCTCGCCAAGTATCGGAGTTTCGACAACGGTATCATGGTACATATGGTCATAGAAAGACTGGAAAATGCTTTCATGACTAAATAATAATGCTATGGATTTACATGAAAGAAAAATTCACAAATTGCTTCTGCTACTTCAAAATCTGAATTAGTAACTGTTGACATGGCTGTAACAAGTGTTATTGCTGGCGTTGTTATTGTTGTCTGTAAGGAGGTGTGAATGGCGTAGCGGTTAATTAATGGCGAGTCGGCGAGCCGTGTTCACACTCCAGCCGAGGCTGTTTACGTTCGCTTCGCACTAATGTCCTTTCATGGCATGAATCCATCTCTTCTACCGCCAGCTACTGATAAAATAGCAAGGAAGAATGGCCTCCTTAGCCTTGAGAAGGCAACCAGTCTAGGAGAAGGACAACTATGATTCCAAACCAGCGGGTGAAGCCCCCTCGAGGTAGTTGGTAGCTCCAGCAACCAAGTTGATGCCAAATGTATCACGCACCGCTTTCCTTTGGACTAAACCAGTGAACACTTGAAGAGCATACTGTTGACTGTGAATCCCAGGATATTCATGCGCTTCGCCTGAGCTAGCGCCCTGGAGAGTTCACTTCAGTTTCTCCCCATTGTCTATCGAGACAAAAAGAACCCTTCTTCGTCTGTTATTGTTGTCTGGTACGAGTATTTGACTATTCTGGGTGTAATGGCCAGTTTTGAATGCCTCTCGGCTATCCGGAATTGATCGATTGATTGATTGGAAATGAGTTTGCCAAAATATCTGTCTGGAAAACATTTTAAACTTAGCGTTTCAAATATTTGATTGTTTTGCTTCTATCAATCGAAGGTCACTATTGACTTTTCGATCTAATTTCCCAGGTCAAGTATAAACGCCATAATAATATAATGCCTCAAAGGTATCAAAGGTAAGTAGATAATGAAATATTGATGTCTTTCGGGCATAGATATCTCAGTGTGCATATTCATAGGCCCATTCGTGTGTCGTGCATGTATGCGTAAGTAATTGTGGCTGACGAATTTCCTTTTATATTGTATCGAAACATTTTTACGATTTTAAAACCGGGTCGAAACTTTGTACAAAATGAATTAGCAAAACTAATATATGCCTCTTTGTTTTTCTTTTCGTCTTGACAGGTTCACGACTTAAACCGCTATGCCTGGGCGCTTAGTATGGATGTATCGTTGTGCCCAAGTTCCACTTCCTCCTCCCCCCCAACGCTTCCAAATGAAAGAAGTGCTCAGTATGCATGGGTGTAGTGGATGCCTCAGCTGCTGGTTACGGTACCTGGTATTTCTAGATGGTCACCCATCTCTGGGTACTGACCAGACTCGACGTTGCTCAACTTAATTGATCGTACGAGAACAGGTATATCTGTACCATGATGCATCCGTGTGCTGCACAGCCAAGATACTGTTGTGGAAACTCCTGTACTTGACGAGACAGCAGTCGTTGGTTCTTCGGATCACAGCTGAAAATGGGAAGGTGGGTCATCTCGAAAGATAACGAGGCAATGCGAATAATAGGTGTTTTTAGTAATTCGATTTATTTGCGGTTTTTAGAAACTGCCCGATAAAATGAGAAGACACAAAGCGAATTACTATTTCGTACATATACCTCTCGCACCCCCACCCCCATTCTATCTCCGGTCACCCGCCTTCATCGTGCCGTGATCAACTCCTACTGATCGTAGTAGTCACCCGCCTGGTCCTAGACATTCCAGGTCTGCTCTGCCCGGCTTCGCTCTTCTTACTGGTGTCCTTCCAAAATCAAAAGAAACGCCTCTTGCTTCTGCTCAGCCAATATCCCAATCCTCTGGTGACCTATTTTCCGGGGAAGACCTTTTTAAACGCAAAACCTTTCTGAGACACTTGTTCTTTATACTAACATGCAAAAATGCTCTATTTCAATTAACCCCCGCACTACTTTGCTACATATCCAACGCGATTTGGCCGCAACAACAAACCTAATCAGGTTGCAATTAACACGTCTTGAGTTTATTGAAAGCTGAAAACTACAACACTTCGATCTTAGACTGTCACATGAAACTATTCAAGGAGAAGGATGTATTGTCTACCAGAAAGATTAAACTGGACGAAGCAAAGTAAATAAACAATCTATATTTGAAAAGAAAAGGTTGTCTGGTTATTACAATAAAGAATGTCTCCAAAGTTCGATTCACGCCACCTTTTCGCTTTTACCAAAAAAAGGTGAACGGCAAAAATAGTGTTTGTTTTGCTCCGAGTCGTCATAGAGACTTTTCCTCTATCTCCTAAAGCCAAGTTTCCTGTACATCCAACTACCCCAACCTCCTATGACTCAACCCAACATAATATCATCATACCATTTTTAAGTCTGAGAACGCTCAAAGGTTCTTATAGGAACGTTCTACTTTCGAATAGTGGGGAAGAACTTTACCCGATTTATTTTGTGTTATTATATTGATAATTGTCATGTCTAACAAACTGCTGTTTTAAATGCAAACCCCAAACTGTAATAAAATGCCGATATTCCTAGTCTTAGCCAAACAATGTCCTTTGACTTTTCGAATATATTACACAATTATATATGAGCTGAAGCGTTTTTGCTTTGCTGGTATTTTCCCCGATTTTCTTTGTTGGAGTAACTTTCTAAAGATCCCATTCGTTTTAAAAAGATGAGTCTACAATCAATACGTCCTCCCGATAGTCACCTACGGGTCTGAAACATGGAACTTAACCAATAGATTGGCTCTCAAACTAAGAATCACGCAACGTGCACAAGAGAGGGTCATGCTTAACAACGCATGGAGAGATCACAAGACAGCAAATAGCAATATAAAGCAAATAGGTGTCAGATATATCATAACATCCATTAGAGAACATAACCAAGAGATTGGCAACTAAGAACCATGCAACGTGCACAAGAGAGGGTCGTGCTTAACATCACATGGAGAGATCACAAGACAATACGGTATAATACAAAGCAAACGGGGATCAGAGATATCATAAAGAAACATTAGAAAGCTCAAAGACCAATTGGCAGGCCATGTTTGAAGAATGTCAGACAACCGCTAGAAATCACGATTCAGAACATCGATCCCCTGAGACCATATGCGAAATTCTGTCCGGCAAAAGATAAGATATCGTGATGATTTAAACATGTACCGAGCGAGGTATCTGGAGGATCTTGGGAAAGGTCTATATACAACAAGAGACTTTCAAAAGCTGATGATGAGTGCCATTATCATAAGAATATTATCCGGTTAATAATTATAGGTATTTGCTTTTCCATGAAGTTTCTCCTATCACCTGACTGCAAACACCTCCTCACGCTAGAGTAGTAAGACCTGATATACAGAGACCATCGCGCTATAGTAGTAAGACCTGATATATAGAGAGCATCGCGCTACAGTAGTAAGACCTGATATACAGAGACCATCGTGCCATAATAGTAAGACCTGATATACAGACCATCGTGCTACAGCAGTAAGACCTGATATACAGAAACCATCGCGCTATAGTAGTAAGACCATGTATACAGACCATCGTGCTACAGTAGTAAGACCTGATATACAGAAACCATCGCGCTACAGTGGCAATACCTGAAATACAGAGACCATCGCGCTATAGTAGTAAGACCTGATATATAGAGACCATCGCGCTACAATAGTAAGACCTGATATACAGAGACCATCGCGATAGAGTAGTAAGCCCTGGTATATAGAAACCATAGCGCTATAGTAGTAAGACCTGATATACAGTGACCATCGTGCTACAGTAGTAAGACCTGATATATAGAGTCCATCGCACTATAGTAGTAAGACCTGATATATATATAGACCATCGCGCTATAGTAGTAAGACCAGATATATAGTCCATCGTGCTATAGTAGTAAGACCTGATATATACAGACCATCGCGCTACAGTAGTAAGACCTCATATACAGAGACCATCGCGATAGAGTAGTAAGCCCTGATATATAGAGACCACCGCGATAGAGTAGTAAGACATGATACATAGAGACCACCGCGCTATAGTAGTAAGACCTGATATATAGAGACCATCATGCTAGAGTAGTAAGACCTGATATACAGAGACCATCGCGCTACAGTAGTAAGACCTGATATACAGAGACCATCGCGCTACAGTAGTAAGACCGCATATACAGAGACCATCGCGATAGACTAGTAAGACCTGATATACAGAGACCATCGCGCTACACTAGTAAGACCTGAAATACAGAGACCATCGCGCTACACTAGTAAGACCTGATATACAGAGACCATCGCGGTACAGTAGTAAGACTTGATATACATAGGCCAAAAACTAAAGGAAATGAACGAGACGAAACACTCCGCCACCTAAAAGTTATCAGCCCAGGCACTTAAAAAGTTAGAACCGGACCACAGGATATACACTATATGTTGTGGAGCATCCAACACCAGAGAGAGTGGCGACCGTAATTTAATTTGTTTTTGGAGTAGCCAGTTCCATTTTAGTTGACGGGTTTGAAATTTACTCAATCTCATTTTTTTCTTTCTGGTGTTGATATACAAACGTTATATTTTGTCTGAATCTTAATTTACTCCACCGTGAGTATCCCTTGAAAATAGAACATTCAAATTGGTGACGTCTTTTTCCATTAAGAGATTGGACAATGTTTGACGTTTCGACTTGTCAAGTACTCTAAGAGAATACCAGAAAACCGTGACGCCAAAATGGGTGACTTTGGTTAATAACATAGTGTTTTTCTTCCGGGTGAAGTGGAGTGGTTTGAGGGGGAACTCAAGTAAGGTTTCCGAGGTGGCTATTAATGATCTTAGACACTCAGCAAAAATGAATTTGGGCTATTGTCCAAGGACGTTAAAGTGAACTAAAAGTTTCTAACAGATTCCTTCCATCTATTTATCTATCTACAAGAGACACTTGTTATTATATAGGGATTTAAAAGTGCCGTTATACAGAATTTGATCTAATAACGGGTGGATTTTATAGGATGTGTATTAATAAAGTGAAATCAAAAAGTACAGACAGAAATTACTTTTCATTACCCTTTCACAGTTTAATGGCCATATACGTGTTATTTTAAGGGTTTACTAATTTTATTTTTTTAAATATTGCACGGAAGTCTCCATGTGCCGTTGCTTCAAACTAATATTCGTCAATAGTATTGCGAGAATATAAAAACAAACGTGCTGTTAGAACGCGTGCGTGTTTAAAATGTGCCGTTAGAACGAGTGCCGTCAGAACGCGTAGTCATTAGTCTGTGTCGCTAGAACGTATGCCGTTACAACGAGATTTTTACTGCAATTTGTTCTTTCTAACCGCTCTCTTAAATATGTACCTTCGTTTATTTATTAACATTTATTGATGTGTTCGCTTTTTAGAAATACAGTGTATTCCGGTTAATAGGACCGCATCTGGACCAACGATTTTGGACCCAATACCCGGCTGGTCTGATTAACCGAACAACTTAATTTTTAAAAAAAACACCAAAGTCCTTTTATTCAAGGGGAACCACTTGCATAAAAAACCACAACAACTTCTTTTCTACTTTTTCTTTCTTTTTAAAATCTCACATTTAACTAAATATATTCGAAAGATATTTGTTTTGAGAACTAAAAAATATATTTTTAATAATTCTATCAGATTTCATTTAAAAAAAATGTTAATTCGGTAGCACTGCTGCGTGGTCCAAATTAACGGCGCATTGGTCATAATAAATGAAGCAAATTAGCGATGATTACGTACGTTTGAATCGTTTCTTAAACGATCGGTCCAAATTATGCTGCTGGTCCTAATAACCGTTGGTCCTATTAAGCGGAATCCACTGTATAAAGCATACTATTAAAAAATGCATACTGAGTATATATACTTTTTATTTGCCTTCGTCATGCAAAATAAGAGGGCAATTCCACATCAATGTTACTTTTAGTCAGTATAATCTGTATTTCCTAGATGTTTTTGTATTTCCTAGATGTTTTCCTTGTGTTAAAATATAGTAATGAAAGAGGTAAAAACTGAAATTTAGAGAAATAGTTACCCACAAAAAAAGTGAAATAAGAGAATGATAAATGAAGATGTGGAAAAAATAATCCCTTAATTTCTAATCGTAAATTCAAATAAACGTAGATGGTAAATGGCCTACAGCACTTTTACTGTCTTGAACAATATTCCCCTGGTTTCGCCAATGAGTATAATACTGATTGTGTAAGCAAGTACGATTTTAAATGAGGACGTAATTCTGCTCAAGCCGCTGATAATGTCAACAAAATATTTGGAGTGAACACTATTAATTCATGACGCATTATGAAAAATTCCACACGCCCAGTTTCCCTGTTACCAAATTTAAAATCACTAACTGAAAACCTGTCATGAAAACCTCAATAAGAGATCATGGATTTGAACTATCTATCCATTGAATCATACCTTATTTCAATATCATCAGCATCCTGAACTGTTGGATCGCATTTATTTTAAGTATCTAGGGGGATTCAACAAAAGATAGCACTGACGGATATATGTATATACATACACTTATTGATATGAATAGACTGATATAGATGCAATAGATAGATATGAACAGGATGAGATATAGATAGATAGATGGATAGTTAGATAGATAGATGGATATTAACAGAATGAGATATATATATAGAGAGATATGAACGGAATGAGATAGATAGATAGATAGATAGATAGATAGATAGATAGATAGATAGATAGATAGATAGATAGATAGATAGATGAATGATAAATAGATATATCGATAAGTATTATCGGTGTGAGCGCTAATGCAGACCCCACAATATTATATTTTGGAGATATTTTCGAAACTTGACCATTAGTACACACAGCAAATGCAATGGGGATATGTTGTGTGTCACATACAGACAGACATAGAGTCAGTTGGCGAATCATAGTAGGATATAAAGATTATTATGAATTGAAATAATTTAAATTGTTGTAATAAATTAAAAAGTCGAATGAATGTTAGTAAAATTCGAAGGGAGTTTAAGGTTTATTTAATTAAAATGCAATTAATTTAAATAGAAGTAAAAATGTCTAATAATAAATTTGACTAAGAAACTCCACAGTAAACACGTCTTATTTCATGTAAATTTCAATTATTTTTCCTTCAGAAATGGTTTCTTTATCTAGTCATCCAATTTTGATGGCATTTCATGTATTTCTTACATCATTCGGGAAATGATTGAATACGATAGCAAAATTTATTGCTGAAGATTCAACGATCAGGTTATTAAAAAAAAGACGAGATATGTAGATATTTCATTTTCGTTCAATTCACAATTAATGAACGTTCTCGAAATTACAGTCTGGTTTTTACCCAAGGAAATTGATATTTAAGAAGGAAACTGATGGTTTCAAATGAAATATAGTTAATCAACGCTTGAAGTTGCCAACGGTTTTCCCTGGTGTCATTTAAAAGTAACAAAAATTAATTGCGTGTACGAAATGAAAAGTGACAAATATATATATATATATATATATTTTTTTTTTAAGAACGATTTACTGCAAGTATTTTTGTTTAGTCGGAAAACACTTATTATAACACAACTAGTTTACCCAAGGCGTCAGAAATGACGGCATATATGAAATATATGGATACACGTTGCGTTTTATATACGTAGATAATAGAGATTTGCATTGTAGTGAGCTTGAAGAATAGTGTTCTGTTGACTACACACGGATGTTATTTATTTTTATTTTTTATATCTGTATTCATTCTTTAAACTCGACATCAGAACATACACTTCTATTTAACTACGTCATTTACGTCACTTAGTGTGATGGAGTACAAACACACATTGCCAATTAGTATGTGTGGTTAAAAACTAGAAAGCATTCCAAGAGCGCATACCTTTGCCAACGCAGTACATTAACTAAAAGCTGAATAAAATAACATATTAAAAATCAATGGACAGAAATTTAAATTTACAAATATTGAGTTAGTTCCCTCGAAATTCAAAATTAGCTTTTTTTACCATTTTTCCTGCAGAATAATAAAAAATATCTCTCAATCGGAAACAAATCCTTGAATCCGCCTAGCGTTTTAATCACTCCTCCCTTTGGTTGCCATAATTTTAATTTGGTTGCCGTATTTTTTAATTTGGTTGCAATATTTTTTAATTTGGTTGGACTATTTTTTAATTTGATTGCCGTATTTTTAAAAAACTTGTTTGGAATATTTTTTAATTTGGTTGTATTTTTCAATTTGGTTGTCGTATTTTTCAATTTGGTTGCTGTATTTTTTAATTTGGTTAGACTATTTTTTAATTTGTTTGCCGTATCTTTTAATTTGTTTGCCGTATTTTTTAATTTGGTTGCCATCATTTTTTTATTTTGTTGTCGTATTCTTTAATTTGGTTGCCGTATTTTTTTATTTGGTTGGACTATTTTTTAATTTGATTGCCGTATTTTTTAATTTGGTCAGACTATTTTTAATTTGGTTGCAGTAATTTTTAATTTGCTTTCTTTACTTTCGGGAAAAGATATAAACATCAAATAAATGATTTTTCCAATCAAATATAAGTTTTCGTAAAGGTGAATCTATTCACATTATTATTGTGAGAGAATGAAATATTTACATTTTTACTCCCAGTCACCGTCAAGTAATTCATTCCAGCGGCATTTGCGTTTTTCATTTCCACATTTCTGTCAAATTGAAGTTGACTTTGTTTTCCTCCACACCGAGAACAAGAACAATCCTCACCTAATTTAGGGGAATAAACTATTCACTGTTTATCCCGTCACGTTAAACCAAACTGATATATACAATTATCATTTCCCTACCGTGATTTGAAGTTGAGTGGAATTTCACCCTGCAGCTACCATTCTTGTTGGGTTTTTTTTCATTTCACATTCTTTATTTTCTTTAAAATTTCATCTTTCTTTCATTTGTGCTTCTCTAACTGTTGTTCTATTTTGGTCCTAATTTGACATTGAGAGTGGTTTATAACCACTTCTCGATAAGCGCCATTAAACATAAAAAGTTTGCGATGAATTCCAATGACAGGGTAGGCTATGAGCTAAGAATGAATTGATTAAATTAAGGGTTGAATCCCGGGATTCTTTTTTTTTTTTTACAGTGGCCTCCCCTGCACTGTTTGTGAACTGGTTTTCATTCAGATATTAGTGACAATGGGGGTGGCAAGTGATATGCGCTCGCTGAGTGCTTTCCAGTTCTATCAGTTAATTCCTATTTCAATCAAAATTTCATCTTCCTTCGATTTGTGCATTTATATCTTTTTTTCGTCCTAATTTATTTTTAAATGTGGAATAGCAAATTATTTTCTGTACAGCAAAGCCGAATATTTCCAATCCGCCCAACTTCAAATACAAATTAATCTTACATGTCCATAGTTCCCTCCAAGCTGTGCGCGTGTGCGTGTACAGCCGTTCTGCAACCAGCGCACAAAGGAAATTAGCGATTGGCTGTGCCAAAATCAACTTGAAACAATTTCAAGTTTATATTTGCACAAGCATTTAGTGCGCACATAGGGAAAATATTTGCACAACATGCATCTTTTGTGCACACTGACTACTAAAAAATATTAGAGAGAACATTGTTCATGTCCTATGCACAAGGAAGTAATTCCTTTCGCCATAAACTTCATATGAAAGTTGAACTCTATGATAAATATGTATGGAAGTGTATTGAAAATGCATTCCTTTCAGTTTCATTATAAAACAATAGTCTTTCGTCGATGTTTGCTTCACTTCTCATTGGCGTTGCATGTCAGAAATTCTCTTCAAATTTAAGGAAAAAGATATTCAAAATAATGGCGTGAGGATAATTGCCCCCAAAAGACGATTTACATCTGAGGACAACTTTCCCTCGAGGACCAACAAAGTTTGAAATGGACTATGGCTAGGGGTTAGGGTTAGCGTTATGGTTAGCGTTAATGTTTTATGGAAAATATTGTATATATTAATACAAAACAGTATAATAATTCCTCATTTATCTTATCCTTTGCAGTTGCCCTCGAGGGCAAATGTCCTCGGTGGAAATTGTCATCGGGGAAGATTTTCCTCAGAGGAGAATTTCCCTTAGGGGGAAATTGTTATGATATTTGGAGTCCAAGACCATTCAATCAAATTGAAAATGAATAGTATTGTTAGGTTCACTCACGCTCCTTGATACACACACACGGGAATGCCTAGAAGAACGAATGAGCCAGATTATTTCAAAGTTAACTCATGTTTATTAGCAAAATAAGCAAATTGGCAGCTACTGGCAAATCTATTTTTGAATAAGATAATTGCTGCCTAGCATGATTGGCTATTTATTCATTCACCTACGTTGAGTGTATATTTATTATCTCTAAGCGTTCACACCTGATATTGGATAGACAGAAACTCACCAAACTGAATTGAATGAAACTTGATTTCAAAACAAAGTAAAGAGTCTATCTCTTAAGAGACAACTCTTAGTGATCCTTGCAAGTTTCATGTCTGGTGAGACCAGGACTGTATGATTACAAGTGTGTATGAACCCTCCCTTGGCAGGATGCAAGTCCACCGAAGGGATACCTCCACCCTAATCACACACGGTGTGGCAACGAAGTGGAAATGGACTCTCTCGAGGAAATGACCTGCTTGAGGGCCGGCAGGTGAAAGCCGAATGAAACGGGTCGCCGACATATAGACGAAGTGGAAGGTGGGTGACCAGGATGTGGCGAGTTGATGGCTATAACAGGTCCCGGCCGCGAGGGCTCGGCAGTTCGCGCTTAGCTCGCCACCTAAAGCCACGTCGGAATCGCGGTTGGGACTTATACTGTGGATTACGTTGTAGCAGCTCGAAGTTCATGACAGCTTACCGGCGTTAAGTGAGGAAGTGTCCCGTGAAGAAAACGTTCCGGTGCTGCAACATTGACGTGCCGTCGGACTCATTGCATCGAAACTGTGTCGGTGTTTTCACCGCCCCTTTCTACTACAGGTGTGTACTCAATTAGCTGCAGGGTCAATGTGCCGTTACAAACAAACAACAAACAAATTAATTAGCTGCTGAGTGCACAGGGAAATGTGTCCTAATGAAGAGTTTTCCACACTATTCGCTCATACCGGGACCTTCTTCGTGTGAGGCAGACGTGCTAACCATTGCACTATCCGAGCGGACTTTCAAAATAAAACCTCACAATTTTCACTCACAGTTCAGCCAATGGCAAATAACCAGGACATTCAATATTTTGATAAATGTGAATTCTGCATTAGCAGACGCCATTCAATACCTTCCTTTATGTGTCTTACAAAGTTTGTGATTTAAACCAACTTTAGCTTTCAAAACCCTGGTCTAATGTTCCCAGTAAAGAGGTTCTACATATTAGAAGCTGTCAATCAAAACTGTAACCAAAACTGTCAACATAGGTTTCTTCAGTTTTTAAGATGGTCTAGCTGGCTATGTATGTATCACGCATACAGGCCGCATGCATGGAGTTAGAGGGCTGAAAAATTAAACCATTTTATGTCTAGAAATTCTTCTTGGTTAAATCTCCCCCTAAATGTCTTTCTAATGCTGGGTTCAATTTACAATATAAGTTTATTGGTCCCTTAGTGTGTGTCCGGCAGTATTCACGCTTGTTTAATTTTTAATTCTGACATTTAAGTGATCACTGCCCCAAAATAAGGCGATAGAAGTAACCTATTCATTGAACAACCCTTTATCCATTTGTTTAATTGATCACAGCATGCTGCCAAAAGACGTTGGTCACGTGACTGTTTCTATTGAGTGACTAACCAGACCTATTCTTTTTCATATGAGCCCGAACTACAGCAGCTGACGGGAAACACGCAACTACCTCAGCCTTCAGGCAGACCTCTATATTGACAGATATAACATTAAACAGACGTAACTGCAGAACTATTACTCATATTTTAAATATGAGTAGATATTGAATAAATTCATATTAATAAATCACATAACAGTATTATTCTATAATCAGTTCAACTACCTCAGCCTTCAGGCAGACCACTATATTGACAGATAAAGCGTTAAATAGATGTAACTGCAGAACTATTACTCATATTTTAAATATGAGTAGATATTGAATAAATTCATATTAATAAATCACATAACAGTATTATTCTATAATCAGTTCAACTCTTCTCTCGCTAGACTTAAGTTTTTTATGGTTATCTTTGCAAGGCAATTCTCTCTACAACTCATTTCTTCTGTAACTCAATAAATACTTATGAATATTTTACTTCTACCATAATTGGAAGCAAACGAAATACCCAATAGATTCGACCATTTCAATATATTTGTCTGACTTACATTAAACCAAAGAATTGTTTTGTCTCTTTCCGATGTGTATGCTTTTATTGAATGTTGCCTCCGTACCAGACATTCTTGATTGTTTTTTCCCCGAAACACAATATCAGTCATAAAATGTATGTAAAGTGTTCCCGTTTTATTTTATTGTTTATAACTTTCCGTTTTTAGACGTTGAGATTTTCATTGAAGGCTACCATCTGGTAATTTTGTATTCCAATGGAAAATAAATGTTGGTAGTTATAATTGAGAAAACAAAAGTTCAATTATAACTAAAACTAGTATTCCAAGCGACATAATGAATCACCACCACCCATCTATGCTTCTTTTTACCTCGTAAATTAAATTGTGGTGGTAGTAGAAATTAAGTTACATTGATGAAAATACTACCAGTATGGTTCGAACCATGAATTCGTGATTTAAAAAACAGGTCTTGTTAATCACTTAATAGAAACCGACACGTGACTAAAATCGTTATGCAGCATGCCGTGTTGGGGGTGATCAATTAAAACATTGGAAAGGGGTGTGGCCAATGAATAAGATACTTCTCTTGCCTTTTTTGGGCTGTGATCACTAAAAGGTCCAACATTTAAAAAAAACAAAACTAGCATTAATGCTGTCGCACACAAACTAAGGGATCAATTTGGTAAAAATGTACATTGTAAATTGAACCTTCAACTAAACGGTTTTCCCATTGAGGGGAGTGTTTGCGCAAAATTTCAACTTTCTACTATGAATGGTAAGGACATATACATGCCAGAACACATGACTGACCTAAACCCAGCAACAGTGTTTAAACAGGTATGTTGTGGGTAGCGATGATTAATATTTAAAGGCCCATTCATTCATTTCTTGCCACAGTTTTCAGAGGGGGCTTGGGCTTAGTTTATTAAGCGTAGTGTAGAGATCGGTCTCCTCTTATGAGGATTTACGGGATCGACACGGGAGGCTGTATCCCTAACTGCTTACGGCACCTGGTTTTCCCAAATGGTCAGCCATCTAGGTACTAACCATGGTTAACGTTGCTTAACTCCGGTGATCGTACAAGAACCGGTTTGTCCAACACAATTTGAAGGCTGGTACTTTTAACTACTAGTTATTGTAGATTTTGAAAGTTTGCTGACTACAACATGAATGTCTACATAGATTTCATTTGTTTTCAAGTCGGGTTCGCCTGTTGAATGAATAAATCTTTCTAACTCGTACTACTTGAAGCGTCTTCAATATTTCTAATCGCCACGTGAGTCTCTATACATGATCCCCCAGCTGCTTACAGCATATGGTGTTCCCAGAGGGTCACCCATCTAGGTACTGACCAGGCTCGTCGTTGCTTAACTTCGATGGGTTAGCCTGTTGAATGTTGAATGAATAAATCTTTCTAACTCATACCACTTAAGGCATCTTTAAAATGTTAATGAGTATATAAGCTGCTCTGAAAGAGAGGTTCTCATATATCAATTGTTTAGCTAAGTAAAGTCATTAATCACTCGAATGTCAAATGGAAACTGATATGAAACAAGGAAATAAAGGAGAATTGTTTAACATCCGTCGATCTCACACAACAGATGCAATTCGTAGGAATAATGGAAGCATTACAAACTACAGTACCAATCAAAGCACGAATCCATCGAGAAAGATGATACTATCTATAGTTTTGAGAAGGGGCATTAACATTTGAAGAGTTTTTCGGACGAAGAAGGCCGCAGAATGGTCAGTGAAACGTCGCGTGAATAACATAAACGAAAAGAAGGGGTTCAATCGTCTGAAAAACTTTGAATCGTGAAAGAGGTTTTGAGATTAGAAGTTACTTTAACTTGTGTAAATAATAATGTTAAATCATTAACTGCAGATGCAGAAAATTATCGCCATTGAGGTTATATGGCTAACTCGATAAAATGTATTATGATTGATGTCAGCTCAGTTCAATCTGGGAGTCAGGGGTTTTATCTTGCAATGGATATCTTGCAATGGATAACTTGCAATGGACAATGACGTTTATCTTGGAATGGATATGTTACTAGAGATTGTATAGTAAAAATAGTTATGAATATTCAAATGGTTCTTCGGACGATTGAACTCCTTCTTGTTATTTGTGTTGTAAACACGACGTTTCGGCCGATCCCTTCTTCGGCCTTCTTCAGGTGTAAAATCCGAGTGTGATGGGTTAAACAGAAGTTATGTTTAAAGGGGACATTCCTTATAGCACAGGGTCCGGGTGTTTCTCTGTCTTTGTCTCGTCAGGTGTAGGTCTGTTGAGAAGTGGAAGCCACATCGGATTGAAATCCGTACTTGTCTGGCTAATGCATCTATTCGACATTTTGATGTGAGCTGCCTCTTTGACTATTCTCTGTTTCCAACATCGTTCTCTGACAATAAGCTGGACTTCCTCCCAGAGAGGACGGTGGTTACCGTTCAGTCTCCAGATGTGGTCGGCCATAGCCGATTTTCTATCACGCCTTTGATTATGGCTTTCTTGTGTTCATCAAGTCTGACCTTGTTTCTCCGATATAGATAATACCACATTTACAGGGAATGACGTAAACACAGTTGTTCACCAGTTCGGGGTCACGAGTACGCCGAAACGTCGTGTTTTCAACACAAATAACAAGAAGGAGTTCAATCGTCCGAAGAACCATTTGAATATTAATGACCCTTCTCAACACTATAGAAAATATAATTATGAATAGTTTTTTGCATTTAGGAATTAGTAGTATTGTATTGTCATGATATCTTGCCACGAAAGGTTATCCAGGGGTCAGACACATGTGCGGAAATGTAAGTAACCCCGGCCACCTTAGGAAATAGGTATATTGCGTCGGTGTCCAAAACAGGATATGGGGACCGGAAATGACACCTGCGTAGGCGTTCGAGGAATCTATAAAGCAGACCCGAACAGAGAGCGAGGGCGAACAGAAAACTCGACACTAAAAGAAGATACAGACATCAGCGGAGCCGGAAGGCCCAAGACCGCTGTCCCTGTTGGGACAGACTGAGAGGACCCACGCAGCCAGGAGGCAGACCGCCTAGTGCTGCGAAAACATAAGACCAGGTTTCCCTGTTGGGAACGGTCTCTCGGCACCCTTATCTCTCTCCCACTCTTCACTCTCCGGCCGACAAATATGTATACTCTGAAATAAAACATGTCCAGATATTTTTATAAGCAAGTCTTCGAGTTTCCTTTCTATTCACCCGCTATACAACAGTATGATTAGGAATGAATCGGTTGATCGTTCACACGACTCAGTTTTTAGTCTCGCTCTTCACACTCAAACTCCAAATTGCACTCAAATATATGTAGATTGGCCACTTAAAAGGTTTTAACTCTTTGATAGATTGCTATCGGGGCTAGCATTCTTTCCACTGTAATAATGCAGGGTGACAACCCAACAAATCTGTTCAAAAAGCAATATATTTACTTCATAAGCAACAGCGGACCTCTTGTTTATTGTTAATAGATGACCTTAGTACGGCATAAAGGCAGATAATGTTACTATCTTGAAA
>VCCN01000420.1:790613-801731 GCA_006491835.1 Architeuthis dux
TCATAATAATAAACAAAGTATTAGAAGGTGATCTTATGAAAGCTTTTCTCATTGACGTAGTTCAGACCATATCACCTAAAATATATCTTACTGTAGATGCGTCCAATTTTGATTGGAAGAGGGAATTTAGCGAGGGTACTAATAGTACTAGTTTTTAGGATTCAGGCAGAGAGAAAACCAGTTGCCACTGAACCGATTTCCCGACGCCGTACTGCTTGGACCAGCCCTGCTGAGAGACTGCGCTGTTCATCCACTTCACCACCCCGGACCAGCTACCCAGTCGCTGAACACCGCCACAAGGAAGAACACCATGAATAAATTGCTTGTTAACTGTTTAACCCAGTGCTGTGTCTATCATTAAGGTTAGCAAAACCCTGGCTATCTTTACCGGTGATCGAATCAACTCAGCGCGGTGACGTCTCAATCCATTTCTGCAACCCAACCCCCTTCTGTGAATCTTAGAACACAACGTGAGTGCAGAGGGCGTTGGCAGAGCGCGACTGACCACGCGGGGTTGGAAGAAAGTCATAATGGCACATTAACTAAAATGCACAATATACACTTATTTCGGAGACTGTCCATGATGCTGTCTTTTTATAATTCATTATTTATTTCGGAAATGCAACACTACTAAATTAATTACAAAAATATTTATAAAAGGGGTGCTCTAGCGAATCGGCGCTAAACGGGGCAGCGTTAAGCATGGTATTACTCTATCTATCTCAGTAATGATTTATAATGGAAAGTAAAGACAGAAACCTTAACAAATGTGTTGCAAGATAATTTGAAAGAGCGGCTCAAATAAAAAGTAGAGGCTTATGGTAACAAAACGTAAAGTATTGGATGAATTCAAAACTATGGCTAATTTCTGAAGAAACTTTCCTGCCTCTTGATAAATGGCATCTCTCCGTTCTCATTCAGTTCACGTATCTTCTTTGTTATTGGTTGTCAGCACAAGTAATTTGGCAAAACTCAGAGGCCATTGTGGCCAGCCCGGACAATAGCCAAAGAATATCGCCTTTTTCCTTGACCACTGACCTTCCTGACTCTGGACACGACTTGGAGAAGAATCATTAATGGGAATTGATGAAGTCATCAATACGCTAGCGATAATCGCTACACTGCGACATAAAAGTGTTTCCACTCCCCTGTGAACGAGCGTCTTTTCTTCTGTGTGTGTCTCTGTGTTGTATACATATATAACTCGCTCTCTCTCTCTCTCTCTCTCTCTCTCTCTCTCTCTCTCTCTCTCTCTCCTCCCTCTCTGCCTTGCCTCTCGCTGGAAGGTAAGGGGTGGTGGGGGGCTTTGAAAGACAAGCGGTGGTAAGGGGGAAAGGGGCAAAGAATATAAATTGATACCTCCTTCGCATAAAGTCGTATGACTGAAAATAAATGCTTAAATATATAAAATATATGCATGCTTAAATCCCTAATACCATGCGAAAGTCGTGTATAATAATCATCTTGTATTTTACATGTTCTGCCGACATGAGATAGAGACGTCTTGTCGTTGGCTTGCACATTTACGGGACCGAACATTCTGTGGAAGGAAATAAAATATGTGTGTTCATACCGGAAAAAAGGGTTCTCCCACGTGGTTGGATAGAAAGACAACAACATTCATTATTTTCAATTGATAATATGGGTTCCTTTTATTCCCGTTGATAGCTTCGATTCCGGATCGGTTCGCGGATCACTAATGGGCATTGAATTCTGTTCCGGTTAAAAATTCCAACGAGTGGTCACTTTCTGAATGACTAACAGCGATGGTAATAGTTCAAATCAGATCTCTTCCTCCTTCTCATCCCTCATCCGGACGGGCGGAGGAGCCAAGCCCTCTAGCTGGTTCGATCCGTCTCTGCTGGTTGTGTGACCCTCACTGACTCTGAACTGCCGGCCTTAAACCACTCTGGTTGGTCGAACGCATTTTCTTTGTTCTGACTTAGTCGGCCTTTTGCCCTATTTCCTATCCGGGGAACATGATATGGCGTTTTGGTCACGTACTCACCAAACCGTGCGAACACACGAACACACACAACCATAGTGTATTTCATTACAGTCGCTATTTATGTGTGTGCATGTGATTTTTTGCATGGATATTAACCTAACCCCGTGATCAAACATAGGCTATGTTTTTTTTAAATTTCCAACACTATCGAGATTTTAGTGGGGGGCTCCGTTTCACAATGCAAGTGAACACATAGTGTATGTTCAGTAACAATGACGGAGTGATGAACGCGTGTTCCAAAATATTTGTATTTTGAAGAACAGTTGTATGACATAGAGTGAGAATATTTACATTAAAGAGAGGAAGAGAAAGAGAGAGAACGTTTCTATGTACAAGAGGGAGAGAATGTCTGTGTGATTTCCCTTATTCTCTTATAACAGCGTAAATCTGTTAATTCTTTTGTTTTGGAATGTTTTTAAAAATACAGTATAGACTTTTTAAATGAATTGTTTTACTATTATTTTCAATTAGATTCTAAGTTAAATTCTACTAATTATTTAATTGTAATATAAAATCGTTTATATCTACGAGAGAGAAAGAATGTTTATATGTGCGGTAGAGAAAAAAAGTTAATCTCGCTAACAGTCAAAATTGAGGAAAACTTTCTCTGTTAGGGGTTTAAAGTGAGAGAAAACATCACCTCAGCGTTTAGGGGTTGAAATAGAGGGGGACTTTTTTCCGCTTAGGGGTCAGAATCGAAGAGGAGGGAATTTTCCCCCCTTTGAGCTGTCAAAATCGGGTTGGTGCTTTGTTTCTCTCTTTTAGAGATTAAATCGGATTAAATCGGGAGGGGGACTCTTTTTTCCATGATGGGGCCGACATTCTTTTCGCGTGTAGGGGTCAAAATCGGAGGAATCTTTCCCGTGTAAGGACCAAAATCGAGGGGGATATTTTTTTCATTTTTTAGGGGTCAAAATCGGGAATTTTGTTTTTCCCTTTTATGAAATCTCTATAAAATATTATTTGTTTTTCTGTATTTTCATATTTGAAGCTATTTTTCCCCCGGGCAACGCCGGGTAACCATGCTAGTGTAAAATAAATGCTTAAATTGAAAATATATATATTACAATTCAATTTTCAATGTATCATTTTTTTTACATTCCTTGTGGATGTTGAAATATATGTTCTGAAAGGGTGCGGTAGTTCAAATAAGTTTGGGATGCACTGATATATAGGAATGCATGTATATGTATTTTTGTATGTTTCTATTATACATCAGATAATGTTGTGTCGTTGATGCATCATCATCATCAGCAGCAGCAGCCTTTTAACGTCGTTGGACATATACCTTCCCCAGGATTCACCAGATCTCTCTATCGCGAGCGTCGCGGCGCCAATATCTCCTGAATCTGTTTACATCGTCACGCCATCGTATTTTCTGCCGGCCACAGTTTTGCATATGATCTCTCGGGATCCGCGTTGTGAGTCTGAATGTCCAGCTGTTGTCGCCGATATGAATGTATTGTTGACTACCATACGTCGACATACGCTCGACTGACTTCCGTGGATACGTCCCCGTAAGAGCTTGAAACCCATAAAAAATGGTAATATTTATTCCTATTTAAAAATATGTAAACATGTATTTTTAAAAAATAATAGCATCATTATTTCACTTGATCCATTATTTTATGCAGCAATTAGTAATCTGTTCATGTCTTTTCCTCTTTCGATGTTGATATGATTCTCTTTTCAGCTTCTGTAACAAATAAACTAACAACATCGGATTCTCGCTATCGGGGTAAGTGTGAACGGAGACCCCACGCTATTATAATTGTTGTTTTTGTTAAGTTGCAAATTGGACTGGAAAATGCTTCATTCTTCGAGTTAGAACATTTTAACGGTATTGTGCTAACAAAAATCTCGCTATGATGTTGCCGTTTTTGCAGTGTCAACGATAACAAACCCACAGACAGAAATCGGATTTTTATAAGTAGCTTATCGTATCGTCATATCGCGTGGATTTCCAGCTAGTTCCTGCGAAATGCCTAAATTTATTTCTTGTTTTAATTATTTGAAATCTTTCTTTTTTGCGTACTGCAACACCATTCAACTTCATTAAACACTTATCTCATTTAGGACAGGCTGCTGATACTCCGAGAGATGAATGGTTAGCAGGTGTTTGTGTTATGTAACTACTACTACTACTACTACTACTACTACTACTCTTTATTTTTTCCGTTTTAGGCTTCTGTGCAGGACCAAATGAATTCCTTCTTTCGCTTCCAGGTTCATGGATCTCTTGGGAAATATAATTTAAAACCTGTCCCAATGAAATATATAAAGCATAGAACCGCTTTTCTGTGGTAAAAGGTGATTATCAGGGAGAACATTCTCTTCAAACACTTAAGGAAAATTCCCATTACTATGAGATAAAGAAGATCGATTCATATGTCTACACTAATATACTTATGTATGTCAGCTTGTAAGCGGAAAGAGCGTACGTTATCGGAATCATTTACAGCACACCATCACTAATCCGGCATTATTAGGACCTGTAGAATGCCGGATTAGTGAAAATGCCGAATTACAAAAGGATTTCTTCTAATGAATAGCTAACCACCTAATTATAACTTTGAAATATCATGTAAACCAGTACAAGTTAAGTAATAAGGAAACAGAAGCATTTAATCTAGTCCTAGTTCTTTATGAAACACTATTGCTTGTTCTTTCACCATATCGCCAGGCGGTTCAACACCTTCACTTACACGAAACTTAAACCACTTTATCCGCACGTTATCTAGTTGCGAACTTCCTCCGTCTTTCATTGCTTTTCTCGCACACATCAGTTTCTTTAAGCCTCTATCAGCAAAATAAATATAGCAGTTTTTCTGGCTGTTTCTTTATATCGTGCACCGTTGAACAGCCAATACTCGTACCACTCGTGCAAGCTTTTCATCGTTATACAACTATAAAGTTTTTTCAAGAGTTCAACCTTATCTTTAATCGATAATATGCGGTGTCTTCGCTTCACAGCAAAGAATGTACTTCATTTATTCATTGGATCCATAACTATATAATTAAATAAGACAAAATAATATTAATATATGCAGAAAAACAAGCAGGAATTGCTTGTCTATATTTATAAGTGCGCGTTAAAATGTGAACAGATCTAGTGCTTCCAAAACAATGCGCAACAAGTTAGTGCGGTACCCCAGGAAATTTTAAATTACAGTGGGTCGGGAAATTTGAAATCAATGCCGAATTAGTGAAGAAACCGGGTAACAGGTAGCCGGATTAGTGAATGTCTACTGTACTACGATAGATATGAAGATGACGATAGCATTTTGTAATTGACAATGTTTATAAGAGGACAATGATAACTTCGGGAAATTTGAAATCAATGCCGAATTAGTGAAGGAACTGGGTAACAGGTAGCCGGATTAGTGAATGTCTACTGTACTATGATAGATATGAAGATGACGATAGCATTTTGTAATTGACAATGTTTATACGAGGACAATGATAACTTCTTATCGATCCAGAATTGATCGAAGGCTTTTTACTATTTGCCTTTTGTTTTCATATACTATAAACCCGGATTGATATGTTCAGTTCAGTGATTCTGATTCCGGGAATCGTTGATTTCCCAAACACATAAATATTCAAGAGCCTATACAATCTGATGAATCAACTTGGTCGAAAGATCAATATTAGGAGGGGTCGAATTTTTACTATGCTTTGCCGATCAATACTCTGTAATTGTTAAGGGCTGCTTTATGATACGCAGTAATGATGTGTAAGCATCGTGAATACGCGATGGAAACAAGACGATGAACTGAATGATAATGTAGTCTTTCTTGCTCAGCTGTCTCTTGTGATTTACGTAGTCATTTTATTAATCTTTTATTAATCTAACACTAAATCTAAAGATTTGTTTCTCAGTTTAGATGCTTTCGTGGGACCGTGTAAACAGGTTGAATATATTAGGTTGTTACATATGAAACGTCATTGTGTTTAATAGGTGACGAAGGATGATATAAACTATAAAACGGTAAATATCTAATCAAATATAACACATTTGAAACAATAACATTTCCCAACGATACATTAATGATCATACGCCATCTCTATAAAATACTTTAGGTTTATGGACACAAATTCAGTAAAAGCACGAATTATGAATTCCCTATAATTGAACCTTTTATTACGGATATGAAGTTTAAAATGTTTGAAAAGCTGATAACGTGTAGGCTAAATGCCAGGTAACTAGGAGTGATGATGTAAAACTCCATATCCTAATTCTCTAAGCTTAGACACAGTCTGCTGAGAGGTGTGGGGTCTGAAACTATCATATAGTATTTCATTCAGTTCATGTGGGATCCATTCTTCCAAATTTTAAACCTTTCCTATTGTCTTGAGATGATTTAATATGGTCGCTGTTGAAATCGTAAAGTCTCCAAAAAGTGCTGGAACCGTTGTCCGCGATTCGTAGGCCATGTCGGTAATTCTTCATCATTAAGAACAGGTTTCGTCCTCTCTTGATGTTTATTATAGCTATCCATATTTCCAGACCTAAACCTATTGAACAGACGCTGAACAGTTTGCACAGTAGTAGTGTTCGCTTCAAATGACTTCATGACATTATCAGCACCTTGAGCAGCATTATGTACTAATTTAAACTTGGAAATTATCCTAAACTTTTGGGTAGATACCATTGCTGTTAAGGGCTCGACAACCTCCAATAATAACGAATTATATCTCTACCTTTAATCTGAAAATAATGCAATTACATTTGTAAGTCTTTCACTTTTAGCTTTTTTCTGCATGATGTAAAATCATGAAAGGGTGGTTGAAGGATCCAGTTGCTTATCCATTTTGGTTTGATTGTTCAGTCTCCCATAACAAGTCCGGGGTTTCTTCCTGTTTGAAGGATGTGCTGTGTACTTTTGACCTTTAATGTTTTGATTAGTAGGAGGTGACCTCTTGCCGATACCCTTCAATTTTGGTGAGGAGGGTTTTATTCTTTTACTTATTTACTCTTGTATTTTTATTTTCTGTTTATAGTATTTATTCATTCATATATATAGTGTGTGTTATATACAGTATGTTATTTTCTGAATGAATATATATATGTACATATATACACATGGACACACACACACGCACATACATACATACAAACATTTATATATATACATGCACCTTTCTTAAGGTCTGTAAATTAGGTTTTGTTCTTTGATTTCCAGAGTTGTATATGTGTCCGCTTGGTAAATAGGCATTAGTTTGACATTTCCGTTGCTGCATTGGAGAATGTGTTTTGAAACATATAGGTTACTGCTTTGTGCAATTTTTATGTTACTTTTATGTAGTGATGTCTTGTTGTTCAATGATTTGGTACAGCCAATATAAATATCATGACATTTAGAGCATTTTATCACATATAACATTTATTGAGTTGCCTGTATGATTCCTTTTTATTTCGAAGGATATAGTGGAATTCTTGAATAAAAAGGATTGTCCTTCGATGAGTATATTGCACACGCCACATATCCTGTTGTTACATTGTGTGGTTCCTTGTACAGAATCATTTCCAAAGTATGCTGATGTGAAAATTTGTTTTAGATTGTTAGTTTGGCGTTAATTTTTAATTAGTTTAGATTCATTTAGTAGTTTGTTCAGCCTATCATTTTTTTTCCGAATTGGTTAAGCTTTTTGTGTATTTCTAGGAATAGCTCCGGATTGTGTTTGTTATAAGTGGATACATATGCTAGGTCTATTTTGTGGGGGATTTCTTAATGACGTTAGTGGTATTTGTTCAGCTAGTTCTATTCCCTTGTTTATTAGAGGTAGAGGTTAATCTCTGTGGTAGAGGGTTAAACGCAATTCTTCCATGCGGGCTTTTTGTAGATCTTTGTCAGAGACAATGGTGCAGATTCTACGTGCAAAGGAATAATGAATAGATTTAATACAGCTTTTGGTGCGGTGCCTTTTCAAGTGAAGGTATTGTTGTGTCTGACCGTTTGCGGTAAATGCTTGTGATGATTTTGCAATTTTCACTCTTTACCAATATGTCTAGAAAGGGAATTTCTTTAGAATTACTTTCCATGGTGAATTTTATGTTTTGGTGTAGGTTTCGTAATATGGAAAAGATGTTACCCCATGAACGTTTCCAGAAAATGAAACAGTCATCTAGCTATCTCTTCCATGATTTTATGAAATTAATTTTTATTTCGTTTCCGTATTTTAGCCCTATGTTTGTGAATATGCTAGAGTGAGTGTGACATATGCAGGTACCATTTTAGTCCCGATAGCGGTTTCCAGGGTTTGGATATAATTGTTGTTGTTGAATTGGGATGAGTTGTTTTTAAAATCAGGTCTATGCTGTCTATAACAAAGTCTTCGCCAAGTCAATACTTGATGGCCCTTTTCCATAGTTCATGAGGCATTTTGCTGTATAGGCTCGTGACATCGAACGTTGTCAAGAGGGTTTCAGGTTCGATTTGGTTGGGTATGAGATTTAGGAAATGCATGTCTTCCTTAACATAACGTTTTACTTTTTGTAGGAAGGGCTTTAGGAGTATGTCAGTTAGGTTACTTAGTCTATTTGTGGGGTAGGCTGGGCCCGCTATTATTGGTCTAAATTTGAGGTCTTTAGGGTTGGGGACATCTATGTTTTGGGGGTTTTAATTGCATTTTTAATTTCTTCTGACTTGTGGATTTTCGGCAGACCATAAAAGTTGCTGTTTTTCTAATTAAAGTTAGATACTCTTTTTCCTTTTTGGTTAATTTTTTATCATATTTAGAGCAAAGTTTGTTTATTTGGGATAGTATTTTTTCATCTATATTTTTATCTATTGGTTTGTAGTTAGTTTTATCGTTAAGTATTTCTAGGATTTTAGTTAGGTAGTATTCTTTGTTCATGATGACTACTGCATTTCCTTTATCAGCTTCCTTTATGATAATATTCTTATTATTTTGGATATCTCGCAAGGCTTGCTTTTGTTTATGTGATAGATTAGTTTGTACATTTGAGCTTTTTCGAAATATATGTCTAGGTCCGTATTTCTTCCTTTTTCGGGGTAGAATTTAATTTTGTTTTTTACTAGGGATGTTATGATATACTACCACGAGAGGTCATTTTCCAGGCCAACACCTGTGCGGAGTGGAAGTGATCCGGAGACCTTAGGAAATATGTATATGCGTGGGTATCCAAAAAACTGGATGTGGAAACCGGAAATGACACAAGCGTGTGCGTACGAAACCATACAAAGCTCAGAGAAGAGATGGAGAAAGGTCAGAAAAGCAGAGGGCAGAGACCCAGACAGACCTCCTAGGGCTGGGAAGGCATAAGACCAAGTTCCCCTGTTGGGAACGGTCTCTCGGCACCCTTATCTCTCTCCCTCTCTTCATTCTCCGGCCGACAAAATGTATCTTAAGAAATAAAAATATGTTCATATATTTTTACAAACAACTTTCGTGTCTTTCTTTCCTTTCTCGCCAAGTCCAGGGCATTCACCCCACTATACAACAGGAGTCGTCACTGTGATCAGAGTCAGGAAATTGTTCTCTTAATCTGAATTTGCGTTCGAACTCTTGTAGGTCTTATTTCAATTACGTTAAGTTACTTTTGGGGTTTGGATAAAATTGAAGACCCACTTTAAATATCGCGATCTGATCATTAGTTATCTTGTACGGTGATAGGTTAACTATTTGGGGTTTTTGGTCATTTAGGTTAGTTCTCTTACCTGAGTCTTGTTTCGTAAAAATAATTATTATTTTCCCCGATTTGTTGTCTTTGGTGTTTTTGTTTCGGAAGTGTTGGCCGATGTACAGGGTATGATCCGTACCTCCGGGATGTTGTTGGTCACTGTGTGTTCCTCTTCTATAATGTCTGTTTTCATTTTTTGTATATTTCTTTCTTTCTTGCATCAGCGTATGAGTTGTATTTCCTCGTATTTTCAGGGTTATCGTTGTTGTGTCTGTAATTTCTGTTTGGGTTTTTTCTCTCAAACGGTTTGTTTGTCCTGTTTTTTAGGTGGTGGTTGTTTGCTTGGTTAGTACGGCGATAGTTGATGGTTGATTATATTAAAGTTTTACGGTTCAGAAGATTTGTTCTCTCTCGTGTGTTTTTCTTCCTTTCTCTGTTTTTCCTTTTCACGTTCAGTGTTTTTTTTTCTTTTCTAGGATGTGTGTGGATTTCTCTTCCTCTTTTTTGCAGTCACACTTCCATTGTTCAGAAAGGTTGCGTTTCCTTAGGACATAGCTTTGGGTAATATAGCTCAGGGTGAAATGAGTGACGCCATTTCGGGTGCTTGTTGACTTTGTTGAGGAACCCACTGTGATACCGGTGTCACATACAATTTAATTGATCTGCACAGTCCCTTATATAATATGATATTTTATCCAGGATTCTAACTCATGAAATGTACTGAGTGACATCTAATGAACATCCTGCTGCAGTCACGTGACTGTGTGTCAATTTGCCTACCAGAATCCCACATAACGTTCCTTCAAGTAGAAATGGGTTTGGGTTCTTATGGGTTAAAGAAAATGCAGAGCAACATAATGTTTTGAGATGTTTTAAGTACAACGCAATTGCAAAATCATCCGAATACTGCGATCATTTTCTGACGGCATGGGTAAGCTTGTTACTCGATGAACTACATATTTTAGATAGTCCAATGTACGGCCACGTTTCGACTAATTAAGGGTCGACAGACTCCTTATCGTCTTGTTTTCATAAGAAGTACACCTTCCTGACAGGTTAATTGATTGGAAGCGTGTGTATGTCTGTGTTTTACTTTGAAATGTTGATGAGTAATTTCGGTCGTTGATGCTGGAAAGCAAAACGGATGGATACCTTCAACAGAATGATTGCTGGTATTATTGATGAGGAGTTAAAGATGTATAATGATTCATGGCTTCAGTGTAACAGAGGTGCTACCTTTTCGATGAAGTCCTCCGTATTTACCCTTCTGCCATTAATCTTCCAAAGCTTTTTTGTTTTGTTTTGTTTTTATCTGTTTATTGTAATCTTTACACTAAAGAAATGGGGGTGACAATGGAATCGTCGAACCGAGTTCGAACTCTGACGTGGGCAGTTTGCGTTCACTTAGCACTGACGCCCTTGAGAAAATAAACGGGAGGATTCTCAGCGCCAGAAAAGAGAG
>VCCN01000420.1:855350-869007 GCA_006491835.1 Architeuthis dux
AAAAGTATAGAAAATGGCTATTATTCCCTCTAAACCTTGCTTTGGAGACCATTGATATTTTGAAATTTACCTATTTTTACAAGTTCATCAGTTCATCAATCTCTAAATAATTGTCTCCAGCAATTAATCATTAACTTGTCTGAACTATAAGTCACTTGCCATAACACTTTGAGTTAAATTAATTATATCTAATTATTCGCAAATCTTTTTTTCTCTCTCGCTTTCATCTGCATTTTTTTTTCTGTCCATTAATGCTTAACTTCTATTGATGACTACACGTCCTGTACATCTCACTGGTAAAGTGAATGAGTGTAGATTACACCGTGAAACGCGAGTTTTGATCCTGTGTAGTTAGTCTTATTTGCTAATTGCTTATGTGTAAAAAGTATAGAAAAATGGCTATTACTCTCTTCAAACGTTGCTTTTGTTACCAGGATGGTGATATTCATATATAATTGTTTTACTTATTTGGGTGATTAAAAATGTGAAAAATCGCTTGTTGTCCAAATGGAAATAGGTACATTTCAAATTATCATTGTCCTGGTCGCAAAAGCAAAGTCTGAAGGGAATGATGGACATTTTCTATACTTTCAATCAGAAAATAATGCTTATTGTCCAGGAACAAAAAGAAAGGTTTTAAAAAGTTGCACAGTGTTATGTTATCACATGGGCTCTAGATGAGTTTTCATATTGTTTCCGGTGGATAATACCCAGAAGATCCCTTGCAAAATATATGCATAATGAATGAGTTATGTTCATGACATTTTTTTGTAATCTGGCGTTCGCGACTAAACATGTTGAGACCTGGATTACGACAGCAAGAAGAAAAAAGTAAATAGTAAAGATAAGAAAATTGTAAAAAGGAGTCGAAAGTTCTTAATCAGAATAAGCAATGTGATTATTGTAATCAGAGGTGCGAGATTACTGAGCAGTTAACGGCACGCAGAATGGATCCAGCAAGCCGAGTTCAAACTCTAGCTGATACAGTTTGTGTTCACTCCAGACCCTAGCCATGGGTAAATAGCGCAGGGTAAAGTGAGTGACGCCACCTCGTGTGCTTGTTGCCACTAAGTCTATTTCATATGTCGCTAAACGGAGCCGACACAGAGAAGCTTATGATATCTGGAACCCGGACAGGGACGACTGAAGCCATAGTCAGCGTAGGGTTGCTACTTACTTTACTCTGCATCATTGTGATCATAAAAATATTTTCTTTGTTAGGTAATGTTGAGGAACTACAAAGCAGTGAATTGAAGTTCAATCCCCGATCTCGTCACAGCATATTTGAGTGGCCGCATGACAAGTGTTCAGCGCACCATTTTTAAAAGCTGTTATTTTCCTTATTTTAAGAGCTACGATGTTCAGTTGTTTTTTTTAAATTTCGAAGCTTGAACACTCTATGAAACATAATGCAGAGTGTTCAAGCTTCAAAATTATAAAATAAAAATTGAGCATTGTGGCTCTAAAAATAACGAAAATATCAACTTTTGAAAATGGTGCGTTGGGCACTCATCATGCGCGATACGGCTCTTAAGAGATTAGAAAATGGACACTCACTGGTTTTATCGGTCCTTGTATTCGAGTGTGTATCTATTAATGCTCCAAATTACGTTACGCTTACAATATGAGATGTTTAAAAATATTTTAGCTTCTTAAATTACGAACGCTTTCCAGCGTCACATTGTTATTTTATTTCGAGAATTGATTTAAAAAATAAATAATATGGCGTAGTGTGGCGTAAAAAAGAAAAAAAATACATTCCTCTTTCTTCGCCCACTCTCCCTTCTTTTTATTTTCTTTCAATCCTTTTCAGTTTGGACTGAAAGAAACTGATTTTGGCTTTCATAGACCTGTCGATGTAATATTCGTTTTCATAATTACCTGAAGCAAATTGAAGTGGAAATGGATAGAGGCTACTATGGAGAATTGTTTCGTTCAGTAATTGGACTATAAATTAATTGTAAAATACACGGATTCTTTTTCCGGAATCTGTTTTTTTATTATTTATTCTGCCGGACATTTGGCTGAGAAACAACTGTTGTGTCTTTTGTCTTCAAAAAGTAATTTGGAATTTGCAGCGTTCACCTTCTGTTATAAATGAAAATTTAATTGCATTGATGTGGAAACCTTCTCTTTTGTTATTGTTTAACAATTAAAATATCTTCTGTAGTGCTAATCCGTGGAGGTGCGAGTGGCCAAGCAGTTAGTGGCAGAGAGAATAGGATCGCCGAGCCGAGTTCAAACTCTGGTGGAAACAGTTTGCGTTCACTTCGCCCTAACCGTCTTTGGCCTCGTCATGGACCTGCTTGGCAGGCTAAGTCCCATCTTCTCCCTTACACTTACTTGTCCAACAACGGACCTTCAAATTGGATTGTTGTTTGTGTTGTAAACACGACGTTTTGGCCGAGCCATTCTTCGGCCTTCTTCAGAAACGTCGTGTTTACAACACAAACAACAAGAAGGAGTTCAATCGTCCGAAGAACCATTTGAATATTAATGACCCTTCTCAAAACTATAGAAAATAACGGACCTTAAAGTCTATAATGATAGTGTTATTCTAGTGTTTAAACAGAAAAGAAGTTGACTAAAGTATAAAAAGCTAAAAAAAGAGATTGGTTAAATTTGAAACAAAATTTAAGGAAATATGAGACGACTTTGAGATCCAGAGACACGAAGACAATGACCTGATAGTCATGAACAAGAAAGAGAAAATCTGCCACATCGTTGATGTAGCTGTAATAATGGACCGCAGGTTGAAGGCGAAAAAAAGCTTTAAAAAAAAAGAAGAAAACAAAACAAGACCAGCTGTTGCAGGGTCAAACTCCACTCAAACTTCTATTCCGACTGAAGATGATTACTGCAACTTTTATATTGTATATAGGTTGTCCCGCAAGAATGTCCTTTCCTACCCGTCGTAAGAGGATTAACTTTGTATTGACTCGGCTGAGAGGCGTCGTATTGAACTTTGAGGATTTTGTTTCAATACAAAGTTACTCCCCTTACAACGGGTGGTAACGGACATTCTTGCGGGACACCCTGTATATAATATATAAAAGATTATAAAAACTAGCATTCCAAGGGAAATTATGAATCACCGCGACCTATATATGCTTCTTTTTACCTTGTAAATTAAAAAGTAGTGGTGGGCAGTGATCATTAAATAGTCCAAATTTTCAAAACCAAATGAGAATGCTGCTGGCCACAAACTAAGGGATCAATTTGGCATAAACTTACATTGTAAATTCAACCACCCCTCAAAACCTATTTTGGGGAAGATTTTCAAAGACCGAACAAAAGCATTTACCCTACTCATTGAGGGGAGTGTGTGTGCAAAATATTATAGTCTAGTGAACGGTTAAGGCTGGGCGAAGTCCGAATACATACATAGATATATAGGTACATATAAATGTCTGAACATATGAATAAACTAAACCCAGCAACAGTATTTAAACCTGTGTTGTGGGTAGCGGTGATTAATATATATATATATATATATTGTATAAATGTATGTATTTATTAGAATGAAATAAGCCCGTGCGTGTCTGTATGATAAGGTTTCGTTAATATCTAAGACTTATCAATTTAGCTCAGTCAGTAAGACAGCCTCCTGTCAATCAGTTGGTCGTGAGTTCAAATCACGGGAGGGGAATGTGAATTTTACGTATCAGTTTACACTCCTAATTTTGGTGAGGATTGTTCTTGTTACGGTAGAAAAACAAAGTCAACTCCTGACTTTGTTCTGGGGTTTGACAAAAAAAGTTAAAATACCTGGACCTCGTCCAGAAACTAAGCTATGGAACATGAAGGTGATGGTAGTATCCATAATAATTGGTGACCTTAAAATCCTGCCCAAAACACTGGGAGCGAAATGGGGGGAAGAGGGCTTGAGACTGTTCAGACGACGGCAAAATACTAAGAAAGGAATGAGAACGGAATCTTTATTATGCTTTAAGTAGACGTGCAGTTGAACTGGTGATTGTAAGTTGCCAAGTTAAATTCTTCTTGCAAGACATGGAATTTAATATGGTTTAAGGCAATCAACTGCATACCCCAAGAGTCGCTCAGCTAGTTTCCAAAATACTTTCTGACAGATTCCTCCCTGGAGCATTTGATACAACTGCCTTGCTGAGTGCCTTGAAGCCATAACTTCGTCATTGAACATGTATTTCATGAAGTGGCAAATGACCTGCTCATACTCAAACTCAATCATATTTGTTTGAAAGTAAAGCTTGAACAACCTGTTTCGATCTTCAAACACAAAAAAAGATTTTCAAAGTATAGAAAACTGATAGATTCATGCTTGTTTGAGCCATCATCAGCTAAACATCGTTCGCTGTTAAAAAAAAAGGAAAGAAAATAAATGATTAAGATTCGGATAAGAGGGGCACAAATACCTCAATACGATATTCGGCTGTATCCCATTATCCAAATCTTACACCCTCCCCAAACAAAAAACTGACACGAAACGCCCAGCAAAATTATTGTCATAAACCTTCAATATGGATAAATATCATTTGTTAAAAAAGCCATTCTTTCGGTTTGTGTCCACATAACTTTTAACCATTCTCGAAATTGAATACGGATGCACAAAAGGGAACAGATGAATTTCACTAGGCCACTTACAAATACCAGTTTAACTGCACCTCTACTTAATTTAACAATATTATTTATAAATTATTAATCATTTATTATATGTTTTTACTTTTTAATATTTAATATGTATTATGGTCACAGCGCATAATACTAATTCTGTGTTTCTTTCATTGTCTTATTTATTTTTATTTGTGCACCGTTTGTAATATCGAGTGTGCAAGGGTGTAAAACTTTACAATTTATAATCAGAACCAACTTCCCTACATTGTGCCGGAAGAGCTTTTACTGTCTGTTGCTTTTTACATACACTAAAATATCGTTGGCGGTTTGTGCATTCATAGTCAATTTCGACAATGGTGAAAGTTATGAGGACACGAAACAATCACCTAAATTACTATATTAAAACTTCATGGTTAAAATTAATTTTAGTTAACCTAGATGAGAAAAATAGAAAAATACATTTTTCGCCAATAATTGTTGGTGCTTTTAATCCACTAGGGATGTGCCCGTTCCAAAGATGCATGTTTGGAAGGAGCCGGACTACATGGTGTGTGGAACAGCCTGCAGTAATTGTCATGTAAAATAATTTTCCGTCCGACGACTTAGAAGTATTTCAGTTGCTTCTTTTCAATGTTGCCAATTTAGATATTTTATATTTAAATTTAGATAATTCTAAAGAGCGGAAGTCAATGGAGATAATCCAAGCAAGCGAAGCGAAGAATTCATTTAATGACCATTCGACTACTGCAATCAAACGTTATTTCCAGTGTTATATGTTTTTCATCTAAATCTAGATGTTTTGGTTGCGTCAGAAATATCTATTTAGCTGATTTTCAACAAAATAAGTATTACTTGTCAATAAAATAAGCAATATTTTAATACAGTAAATGTTGACAATTAAAGCCGCATTCAATGTATAAATAATATTTAATACATTTCCTAGATTTTATATATATATCTGGGAAATCTAGATGTTTCTAGATGTTCTTTGACTTAGATTTAGATGTAAAAGTCTGAACGAATATATTCCAGGAGTAAGTTACACGATCACAACTACTCCAGGAGGCTTAAACTACGTGGATTTAACTGCGACATGCCACTAATAATAATAATAATATTGCAGGCCCACAAATAAAGGTCTCAGTACAAAAACAGAAAATTAATTCCGAAAGAATTGCGAAAATAAACTGATAAAAAAGTATATCCATAAATAATTTTCAGATTACGTCTACATTGCATTTTGTTTTCATTTGTTATCCAATTCAATGCATAATTATTTCTTCATAACTGTCACTTTTCGAAAAGTAACGGAGGTATTATGAAAGAATAATTTGTTTCTCTGAACATAGTCAAAAAAAAAATAATAATTCGGGACTAAGTTTTTGTGTTTTAGTACATTTGGATCAGCGGTTCTGGAGATATCTAATGAAAATAAATAAGATTATAGATATTTCTTCATAGGTTCTATAAATAAAGATTATAGATATTCTACATAGTTTCTATAAAATATCTCTTATATTCGACACTGCACTGCCTTGTGTGCTGAATAATATATCTGGCGAATGTTAACTCCGTACAATGGCCACCTGTCGAGTAATTGCAGTGCATAAACACTGACAGAGATTTCTTCAATTGTAGTTAGATTAGATCCTAGATACCCTCCAGGAATTGGTCAGTTTGTAGAAAAATCAATTTTTAAAGGTTTTAGCAAGTGGCTCTATTTACAATATTATTCTAATGGTAAAGTGGACAGTTACTTTCCGTTTACTGTACGGAAGTGAGGCTTCGAAGTATTCGGTTACTTCCTTTTGTTCATTTTGTTAACGTTCGTAAATTCAATTTACGTTGAAGTTAACGTAATTCAATCAGTTCCAGTAAGTTGTTGTGCTTTCATTAAGTTTTTTGAGGCTGCCCGAATGTCCGCGTGGGTCCGCCCGGGTGTTTGCAGAGGCACGCCCAGGAGTGGGGGTTTCGCGCGCGCATTCCTGGGCAAGTCCGTGTGACCCTTAATGGAAGCACAACATATCGGCATTAAAATATCAAAGAAGCCTAGATAACGACCTTTACAAAGGTAGTAACCGAATACTTCAAAGCCTCACCTCCATACAATGGATAGAAATTAACGTTCCAGTTTACAGCTACATTGTAAATACTCCCCCCCCCCCACACACAGAGCTAAAACCTTAAACATCGATATTTTAAAAAAGAAATAAATTCCTGGGAGGTTCCAGGGTCTAATGTATTAAAAACACAAAATCTTACTGCCGAATCTTTTTTTTCCGACTAGGTTCAGGGAAACAAATTATTCTTTCATAAGACCTCCGTTACTTTTGGGAAAGTTGTGAAGAAATAATTATGCATTGAACTGAATAACAAATGAAAACATACAAAAAATAAAAAATTGCAAAGTCGACGTAATCTGAAAATCATTTATTTAGAATCCGGAGTGGAATTTGACCATGAAGCAGCCAGTCTTGTTTTATTTATATATTTTATTTACTTTATTGAGCATCTGGTTCAACCCGAGGAAACTAATGTTGTTCACACTGTGACAAAGGCCTTCGTCAGATCGTCTTGGTATTAAAAGAATGCGGGGAGTTAATGAAAATCTTTTGTACTCGTGTTTTGCCAATTTCAAAGTAACGGTGCATGTCGTAAAGGCAGATATTAATACAATTGAATGACCTTGCCGAATCATAAACATCTCTCAGGTATGTTGACCTCATGCAGAAGAAAGGGAGACCACTCTGGCATTGCTATAACCGGTTTGATCAGCTATACAAACAAATTCGCATGCATGTCATGTTTAAGTGTGTATGAGTATGTGATTGCAGGGCCTCTGAAGGTTCAACCGATGGGCTAAGAGGGTCCCTGGAGTTTCTTTGGCAGAGCTGAGTATCGAAATTTCCAACTCAATACGATATATCCATTAATAAAATCGATCGTTTACCGGCTGGCGAATATAGTATGGAATACTAAAAGGGTTATAGCAGAATATAGTATGGAATACTAAAAGGGTTATAGCAGCCGAAATGGAGGGTTAGATGGGTGTTTTTGCTGTGTGTGAGGACTGAAAACAGCTTTGTACCGCCTGATACAAAAAGTAGTGAAAATAGAAAGAAAAATAGAGAAAGAGATAAGTAGTGAGATGATAAAACAAAAGAGAAAATAATAATAATTTACAAATGGCTAAAATTCGGTACATTTCATTTCCAGAACTAAACAGATATATTTGAATTTCTATGATACGATCTTTTAAGAAAATAAATATTGTATTTGTTTCAGTTGAAAAGTTCATAGTTTCAAATGGTGGGTAGGGGGTATTTTTATCAGGCAAAACATTTACCCCTGATTGGAAGAGTCCGGTGTTAAGGACAGAAAAACAAAAAGGTTACACTCATTATTTAAGTACTAGTTAATACCAGTGAAAAGATTCACGGATATATTTGAATGTCTAAGAAAAAATAATAGCAAATTTGATTCAGTTGAAGAGTCCCCAGTTTCAAATGGTGGGAAGGGGGTACTTTTATCAGCAAGATTTTTACCCCTGAGTGAGAGAGTCAAGTGTTACGGACTGGAAACCAAGAAAATCACACTGTTCATTATATAAGTATAGTAACTTCGCATGGATTGGTATCAGATCATCTATACTGGGAGATCCGAAGAGAATCGAACCCACTAACAACAGCCAGCAAGATTAGATTGCTGATCATTGCTATACGACGACTGTCCTGATCTGGGCTTTTTTTCATATGATCTAGTTGTTAATCCCAGTTGAAAAAGATTCACGTATATATTTGGATTTATAGCAAAAAAATACTGATTCGTTTACTGGGAATTTACTTGACAGATTGACGCCCACTGCCTTTCCGTCATCTTGGCTTTGTGCTGTTTTAAGTATAACTCAGGAAAGCTCCATGTTTTCTGTTTTCGTTTCTTGTTGTACGCAGCCGAATATTTAATCTTAAGAAATTCTTGTTTTTCCTTATAATTAAAATTATCTTCTGACAAAAATGCAATGTAAACTAGAAAGCACTTAGAGAGCGCATACCTCTCCCAACGCCATTGTCACTAAAAAAACTGAATGAAAATATATAGCTACAATGCAGGGACTGTAACTGTAAAATAATTCCTGGATGCACCCAAAAATATCATTGAAATCCACTATTATGGGCACTATCCCGACCTTCATATTCTTCTCCTTTCTCGGATCCTGGGCTAGGTCCTGCTACTTTTCCAGTTTCACACTTTCTTTCACATTGACTCGCCGGTACAGCCAGGTCCACGACCTGGCAGGTTGTCTTTTCCTTATTTACGACTATCAGATTTGGTATTTTTGTCTAGATGCGGCAGAGACCCCGAGAGCAATTTTAAAGGGTGTTGCAAAGCTTTTTTTCCCCAACCCCATATACACTGCACACACACCATAGTCTTTTAGCCATCCTGTTTTCATCTGCTATAACTCTTTTAGCACTCTATACTATATTCACCTCACCGGTAAACGATAGTCAACGTATTCTGTTGGACATATCGTATCGACTTGTAAATTTTGATACACAGTCCTACCCAAGAGATGCACCGACAGCACCCCCTCGCAGAGGCCCTAGGAATGGGTGATCGGTCTGGATGTCAAACTCCCAGAGTACTTTGTGATTTCTACTTTCCAGTCTCTGGTTTGTACTGACACCATTTGTCTACACGGCTGAACCGTAGTCGTTTGAACAGTTCTAAGTGTATGACTGTTGTTACTCTGTCGTGCTTATCCTCGTACTCCTATTGGATTAGTTTACTTCAATCGCTGATTTTGTAGTTTACCGCCCCATCTCTTTCTCCACATAGGCGTCATGTACCATTTTTCTGGGTTTTATCAATCTTCGCCGTGATGTAGTTTGTCCAAATGCACTAATTCTAGCCTGCGCTGACGGCTGATTCTGTTTCTCTCTTCAGGTGTCCACTGCATGGCCATGTTTATGATTGTTCGTCTGCAATAATTTCTATTTGCCTTTTAAGTGTTTTCTTTTCACATTTTCATTTCCTTGTTGTGTACTTCACTACTCCTATGTTTGCTAACCTTTTTATTTCTGTTGCGCTCTTTCGAGCACTTTTCGTGAAGTTTTCACCACATGCTTTTGAATATTTTTCCAATCCCATTTCGGTTGTTTGAACACCAGAGTGGACATTTGGTATTTTTCGAAATTGGGCAAATTTCGTATTGAACAAAACTATTTGGTTCCGAAAATAAAGTATTGGTACTGAAGGAAAATTTACAAAATATAACCATCCCTCACACATAAATGATATCATGCAATGTAAATATACTGGAACAATAGATAAAGAATATGAATTTAAATCCATTTTCCAGCAAGCTTAGTATTATGATGGATTTTAAGTTTTTTGATTATATTGGTAGTGTAGCTTCTTAATTTGGTCCCAAAACCATACACATGTGGTCTTGCGTGGCAACAGATAGCTAGCAATCCTGTTGGTCCATATTAGAGCTACATCCGCAAAAAGGAGCTAAATATTAATCATAATAAATTTAAGTACTTTATTTAGAAGTATATATATATATTTCATTTTCAATTTTATTTACCTAATATTTATGAATTATTTTATAAATTAGAAAATATTTAGAAGTTTATATCAGCAACAAAACACCGTCATGTCACACTGTCACAGAGACTGGTACAGAGCCGCATACGCGAACTAAGCGACTGCTTAGGGTCCCGTGGCCACCAGAGGGCCCCAAGAGCAATGGTAGAGCACTCTAGGAGACGGATGAAGCCCCTAAATCAAATTCTGAAAAGGGCCTCATAAAGGCTTGGGCCGGTCCTGGACTGATAGAAACACTTTCTGAGATAATGAGAAATCCAAATCAGTCGCAAAGCACTCAACTTGTCTTTTCTTTTCAATCAAGTCCAAAACTTGCATGAGGAGTTGCCAGATATTAAAGTAAGGGTACCTTTAAATATTAGTGTTGGCTTAGAATTAGGTCCCTTGGCCTGCACAATGTACAGCAATGCTCAAGCAGGCAAGTATTTCACAAAATTAGATGGTGGATGTGTTGCCTTGGGAAAAGGATGTAGTAGTCGTCTTTTTGTGTATTCGTATTTGTAAAACATCATAATGATTCACTGTGCCCCCTGATCAACTGTGCCCCGGTTTCCCATACTTACTTTATTTAGAAGTGCATGGCAAGAACAAACCACCGTCATGTCACACTCAACAAAGATTCATAGAAACACTTTATGAGATAATGAGAAATACACATCACTCGCAAAGCACTCAACTTGTCTTTTCTTTTCAGTCAAGATCAAAACTTGAATGAAGAGAAAATAAACCTGTATGCACCACCAGAGTTGCCAGATACTTTTTAAATAAAATTAGCGAGAGCACTACGAAATAAATTACGAAAATAGAACACAAAGTAGCCCTACATGATATATTTAATTTCTAATTTTACTTACCTAATATTAATTAAGTATTTCATAAATAAGAATATATGCTTTAAAAAGGCTCGGTAAATTGGAAAGGAGCTAAATTAGTAGTTAAGAGGTGGATGCAGACTTATAGGAGCTAAATGCACCAAAACGTAGCTAGATCTAGCTAAAAAAAGAGCTACATTGACAAACCTGTGTTGGACACTTTCTTCAATGCTGATGAGTCCTATTTCCTCTTCGCTAATTAATCGCAGTCTCCCAAATCAACTACCCGAATAATTGTGAGCCAATCACACGACCATTAGCCAGAAATAAAAACTTGCTCGATCTACCAAACCAAGCCAAGCCAATGAAGGCCTTAACCTAATTGATGTTACTGATTGCAGTAGTCATGATTTATGATACAACATTTCTATGTTGAGATGCTGGCTTCGATAATTGGAAGGCTCTTTTTTCTCCTTTTCAGATTGGCTCAATCAGACACGGTCCGGCGAATCGAGATTTAATATAGAATTCACTCCCATTCTATCCTGCAAGAATGTTACTTTGTGGTGTCTTTAAGTACTTTTTCATACTACCTAATTCAGTAAGCGTACCGGGCGCGCCTTTCATCACTATTCCAGGTCTTAGGAGTCTATCATTAATGTCTGGATTATCCCCCTTTGATCTTCGTTAATCTGTTTTTGATATGCTAAATTTCTCCCTTAGTTTGTGCCCGGCAGCGTTCGCGCTTGTTTTGTGAGAATTTTGCGATCTAACAAAAGGCGAGAGAAGTAACGTATTCATTGATCACCCCCTTTTCCGATTTTCTAATTGGTCACCCCCTACACGGCATGCTGCCAAAACATGGTGGTCAAAGCCAAACATTTTGTTACAATTCATTCTCAAAAGAATTGTATGTAATTTTTACAAATCTGTGTTAAATCTGTCAACATCAACATAGTTAGCATAAACATAGGTTTCTTCAGTTTTTAAGATGGTCTGTCTATCTGGCTGGCTGGCTGTCAATGTATGTATGTGTCACGCGTACAGGCTGCACCAATGGAGCTAGAGGGCTGAACATGGAAACATCTGCTCCTTTGTTTTTTAATCCCCTCAAATAAGGTTTTGGTTGGGGGATTAAATTTAAAAAGTAAGTTTCTGCTAAATTGGCCCCTAGTTTATATCCGGCAATGTTCACGCTTGTTTTTTGAACATTCGTTTTTTTTTTAGTGATCAACGCCAAAACAAAAGGCGAGAGAAGTAATTCATTCATTGATCACCCCCTTTTCAGATTCTCTAATTGATCATCCCCAACACGGCATGCTGCCAAAACATGTTGGTCACGTGACAGTTTATATTTAGTGACTAACCAGACCTGTCTTCATTTATTCATGAGGACTTTTAGCTTTATCTTCGCTTTCTAATTTCTTTAGACTTTCGAGAGTGCAACATCAAGTTCGCAGACTGACACTTAGATATACTATTAGCTGGACTTCGATCTGAGATTTTCACTGTATAATGTTCGATCTACGTGATTAGAATTCACCACTGAAATAAGTGCATTGACAAGAAAGAGGATCATGTCAAAAATAAATATTTGTTGAGTAAAACGAATGCTTTTCATCATTAGGATACATACTCATGGATTTACCTATGTAGACATATACAGTATCGCCCATAAATAAGTACATCACTACCAATATATTATAGTTAATTATCTTCTAAACCAAATATAGCAGGATTGTAATATTTCTAATGGAACATTACACAATAACAACAGATATTATCAGGTATTATTTATGACCAAACTCTACAGCATTGAAACTCTACGAAAAAATATGTTTGGCAACCGAGTTTCAGTTCTGGAAAGTGTGCACATAATTATTATATGCTGACTATGTTATGTATTTGAAGATGGGTACGGATTAAGAATATATATGTAAAGAACAAGACAGACACGTGTTGATTGAACAAAGATATGTTTTGTACTGAATAAGTGGCAGCCGCCAGTGACGTCACAGCAAGGGGACGTAATTGGCTCTGGACCTAATATTACTACATGTAGTAGTATCTGTATATATAACAATAATTAATACGTGATAATTTTTGTTTTTATTGTGTAATGTTCCACTAGAAATAATAATATCCTGCTATGTTTGGTTTAGAAGACAATTACCTTTCTATTAAAGAGTGGTAGGGGTGTATTTATTTATGGGTGATATTGTATCAAAAGAATATAGGTAAATAGTAACATTCATACTTAGTTTTATGTGAGAAAAAAGCCCAAATAGATAAACAGATAGATAGGAGGAAATATATATTGACTGGGAAACGTCATCTTCAAGATAACTTGGCTTCTTCTGGAGAAAACAGCTAGTCCCATTTGTATTGCTGCGATTAAAGTATGATAATCATCAGATAATGATAAGCATCTGGGCAATTGTTGACACAAAGATCAACAACTCCTAAATACGTTTAATATTTTGGCTGCCTCCTGTGTCGATTAAGGTTGATTATTCTCAAATAATGTATTGATTTGATCGCTATCATCGTTCAGCGAGAAATCTCTAGCATCTAGCATGGAACTTCGTAAACCACTTTTGACACCTTCTTCATTAACTGCTTAAACCTTTTTCTTGAAG
>VCCN01000420.1:929246-940505 GCA_006491835.1 Architeuthis dux
AAAAAGTATCCGATACATTTCAAAAGGTTTATTTTAACATCAATGTGGTTGATACAACATTGACATATTTTGGACCAAGTGTTTCTGATTTTTGTACATAACATTTCAATGTGCATCCCTATTTAAATATTCTTTGATTTTTGTATTCTTTAATCTTTGTACACATATATCTATATATATACATACAGTTTACATGTTGATGCATATGTATTTATATATCTATTTATACAAAGATATACTTGTTGATGTACATGTACGTATACATCTATTTATGCAAAGATATACGTGTTGATTTATATGTACGTATACATCTATTTATACAAATATATACATGTTGATGTACATGTACGTATGCATCTATTTATACAGATATATACGTGTTGATGTACATGTACGTATACATCTATTTATACAAAGATATATATGTTGATGTACATGTACGTATACATCTATTTATACAAATATATACATGTTGATGTACATGTACGTATACATCTATTTATACAAAGATATATATGTTGATGTACGTATACATCTATTTATACAAAGATATACATGTTGATGTACGTATACATCTATTCATACAAAGATATAAGAGATAGGTATGCATGCTAATATATAAGGTCTGTCTAGCAAGTATCAAGCCTTTTGATATATCTGAACTAAGGCACCATTGCCCTAGGTAGGCTTTTTGGTCAATACGGAGGATGCTGCAGGGACTTTTAGATAACAATCACCGGCTAATAACATTAAGAAAAGGATACACAATTTGGAACAATTTATATTCATTGTTATAAACTGAAGAGCCAAAGGATTAGAGACAGCAGTACACTAGATGGTTTCGTCCACCCCCGTTTGTAGAAATGAACTCAGCTGGATGACTTATGTGTGGCATAATTGGTAAAGGGGTAGTTTAGCTGTGGCAGTGTGGCAGTGTAACTGTTGGAGTCATGCAACGCGGTCAGGATTTAACATCGTTTCACCACTGAATCATTGTTGGAGCCAGAAAGATGAGACACCCTACCTCCGAGGTGGCAACTGCTCTAGATTTATCTCGTGCACCAGTAGCACAATTCCGGACAGACATCAGTGAAAAACCTCGGACGCCCACAGGTGATGCAAAAACTGGACTAGCGGAGACTGACAAGTAAGGAAGCCACCCAACAAAGGGAACATTCCATCAAATCATATTCCAATTCAACGCCGGTGCTGCTCAAGCCAACTGCCAACGTACTGTAAAGCGTACACTGCATTCAATGGCGTTTCAAGGGTACCATTATTGGCAATATGACATTAGTTTCTTACCTAGTCCAGAGAACATCGCCATTGGACCATTGCGCCTGGTCGAGACACGTTTCCAGTTTTTGGGCAGACGGTCGAGTTCGTGAGTGGGGGAGACTGCATGAGGCTATGAATCCAGCCTGTCAGCAGGGTGTTGTGCAAGCTGGCGGTGGCTCTGTAATTGTGTGGGGTGTGTCCTATTGGAGTTCGCAAGGACCACTACTGAAACTGGAGTTTGTCTTGGCAGGTGCGACATACACAGATCTTGTTGCAGACCATTTGCACCCCTTTATGCCTGTCAGGTTTCCCGGTGATGATGGTTTGTTCCAGCAAGATAACGCATCCACCCATCGTGCGCGGGTGACACGAAATTCCATGCAGCTACACCCCCAAAACACAACTCAGTTATTGACAGCCTTGGAACGGGCTTCGATAGATATACCCACGCAACGACTCCAGCACCTCGTAGACTCCATGCCATGTCGTGTAGCCGCCGTTATTCATGTGAAGGGAGGAGCTACACGTTATTAGTTGTCTGACTCTTAAATTTACATTCATTGTTAAAAATTCATTGTAATGATTCTAAATTCATTGTTATAAACAACTTTATATTATGAACATTAATATTACATTAATATTATATTGATATGAAATTAACATCAATTGTTAATTCATTCTAAATAAAGTGTTTGTGACAGACTGATTTTGATAAGAATAACCGTTTGATAACATTATCCTTGATTATGATAAACATAATTCATTATGTAATAAATGGCTCGATACTTTCTGGGTGGATCTCGAATATTCAACAGATGCCTAAAGGCAAAATTCAGCTAATAATCCACTCTCGTATGCATATAATATAGATTATTTTTATTTGCCTGGGAAAACACTTAAAATATAACAACACGGGAAAGCAAATGATATTTTATAGAGATTTCATAAAACTAAATAAGGTGGGGGTGAGCACGTCCCCAACCCTGTTAGGCCCGCACATATTCTCGCGCAGACCAACGCGCACCCAACGTGCAGGCCCGTGTAACCCCTCCTAAAACCATTACAAAAATTATTTTTCTCAAAACTGAGAATTCATGTGCTCACTTTTAGAGTTAGTAGTTAGCTCGTCGGGGCAGACCATCTAGAATGATTGTAAGTTAACTGTTCAAAGTTCGATGGAAGGGTACCGTTGTTTGACGAACATCAGTTTTGCCGACTGCCTTTTCGTCGAATTTTCTTTTTTACCATTCAGAGTGAAACTTCTGAAAAATAATTTGATTTTATATCTTATATAACAACATTGGAAGAACAGGATGATAAAAACATGTTATAGTATAAAATTAATTTTTGCGACTGGTCAGAGAAATAATCCAGCAGACATCGACACCCTATTTTAAAAACGTAAAAACTTGAAAAAATTAGTTTTTGAGTTTTTTCTTGGCTTTGCTAGGAAGAAAAAAGCCCAAATTTCAGTCAAAAGAAGCGGAAAATGTTCATTAATTATTAAGTAGAATATCGCAATGTTTCGAAGTCATTTTTTGTTTACTTTAGGGTTCTCTGTCGTTTCCATCAAGTTCAACGACCGGACACCTTTATTTTTATTGTTTTGTTTTGTTTTTAATTAAGGACCAAAGATAATCTAGTGTTGGTCCCCCTACACGTCTCCCCTGTGTATTTATTTATTGCAGTACACATTCCGGGTTCATTCTGGTTGAAGATAAACAGGGAAATGTAAAGCAACATAATGTTTTTTATATATTCTTTTACAGTGCAATTGCACAATTATTTAAATGCAGCAGTTATTTTTTGGCGGCATGCGTAAACTAGTATGTATATGGAAACATGGATATGCAGTTAGGTAAGTGACAGAACATTTAATTAGAATTTACTTAGAAAATATCAACAGGAAGTTGGAAAAGGAACCAGATCACAAATCGGAAGTCAAAACCTTAAATAAACTGTCGATCTGTCACGTTTAAGATGGGCGGTTTTGCTTTCCAGTATTTTCTTTATTTGTTTGCTCAGTATGGACGATCAAGTAGAAATTGAAGTTATTTTTTAGATAAAACATTTTTAGCTCTCTAGCCATTTTCTCCTAGAAGCAAAATATGTGTAATACATCCGGTTCGACGACAGAGCTGTTTCTTATGCTTTTCGCAAGTTATTTTTAAGGACCAGCGAGAGGGGTTTTTTTCTTTTATTTCTTTGTCGTTAAAACGTTTGGTCATTTTAAATGGCGAGTCGTTCTTTCTTACTGTCTTTCTTTCTTTCCCTTTTCCTTCCTTTCTTTCTGTCCGTCTGTTGTTGTTTATTTCTTTCTTTCGGTATGTCTGGTTTTTTGGGGGTTTTTTTTCTTTGTTTCTTACTTTCTTCCTTTCTTTCTTTCTTTTTTCTTTCCTTCTGTCTTTCTTACGTTTTTCTTTCTTCCTTACTTTCTTCCTTGCATTCTCTGTTTCAGTCTGTCTTTCTGGTTTGTTTTTCTTTCGTTGTTTCTTTCTTTTTTCTCTTGTTTCATTCTTCCTTTTTTTTCCTTATTTTCTCTTTTTTCTTCCTTTTTCTTTCTTACTTTCTTCCTTTGTTTTTTTCTTCCTTTTTTTGTTGTTTTCTTTCTTTCTTATTTCATTTCTTTCTTTCTCCTTCTTGTAAAATGTTATTGACACTTTACACAGGAGAAAAATTAAATTGTCTTTCATTGAAAAACAATTCGATTTTTGTCCAGCAGTGGACTTATAATGGATGATGATGAAGGTGATGATGATGACGTATGACATACACATCAGCATAAACACCCACACAAATACTAAAGAGACATCCACATTATGAGTTAATTCTTGTTTACAATATGCTCGCGTGATATCAAAATTGGTATTCGCTATTCCCAGCTTAGTGTAGCTTAAGGGCATAAATAGCCATCTCTGACGACTTTGACACCCTATTTTAATACGTAAATTAAAATTTTAAAAATGTTGTTTGCAAGTTTTTTCTCGTTTTTGCTAGAAAGAATAAAGTTAAAATATTTCTCCGGAAAAAAGAAAACAAATTTCAACGCCGAATTAAAAGTCAAATTAAGTTTTGAAATGAGAATTTTTAAATTAGCCGCCATTTTATTGACTTTTACTCTGTAATTAAAAACAAATACCAACAATCAAGTATTCTTTCTATGGGTTTGTTTAAATTATAAAAACTTAGTTTCATCATTACTGAACAAAAATTAACAGAATAATTACCATTTTCTTCGCAAAAACAACATTAAATACCTTTAATTTCGCGTGGGTGGCGTTCAAATATTTGTCGCCAGCGTCAATATGAAAGCAGCAGATGCTGATACGAATGACGTGTATGGAAGGAAGTAAATTCTACTACTTTTTATGAACACAGGTAATACAGCTGTCTTCTCTTGAACCGGAATAAAGGCATGTATGGCGATCCGTAAAAAGAATATCGTTCAATGAAATCAGAGCCAAAAATAACAAAAGGTTTAATTTTAAAAAATCTCAAGGTAGTTTTTGTTTTGATTTTTTTACGTATGATTACTCCCCCATTTAGTATATCATATCACCAAATATCAGAGTGATGGCAACAGAAAAAGAGTAAAACTAAGAATCATCGATTTTAAGAAAAATCTCTCTGAAAAAGATTTAATGTTAAGATTATTTCGCTTTTTACGGAAAATAGCTATAAATTATATTTTACCAAATGAATAAAAAATATTGACAATAAGAGCAATATTTTTTTCTTCAGTTTTTTACATTCCTAATTAAGACATTTTTTACAGAAAAAGTACATCTTTTTCGAAAAGGTAAACAGTATTTATATTTTCATGGTCTTAACGTACATTATGTGAAAAAATCGATCTGATCGTCAAATAATAAATAAAATAAATCATTAAATGATTTCTTTGGGTGGGTGGGAGCCAAAATAAATCATTTAATGATTTCTTTGGGTGGGTGGGAGCCAAAAGAAATCATTTAATGATTTATTTTATTTATTATTTGCCGATCACTTCGATCTTTTCACATAATTCATTTCATTCACATTAATGAAAAAATATTTTTCCCGAAATTTGGAATAGAAAATTATTTAAAATAAATTTCATCCTTTATTAGATAAGTATCGGAAATGTTATTAAAATCCAATAAGTAGTTGATGTGTTGTAATATTTTAAAATCTAGGTGTTTTTGTGCGTCAAAAATTGGAGAAATTTTCAACGTAATTGACTGCTGGCGTAAATTTAAACAAAACTGTTTACATTTTCGCGATATTTAAGCTATCTATATTCAAAAATATATCCGGTTCTATAAGGTATAGACAAATAATTTTTCAATTTAAATTAATCTTCCAACTTACTAAGACTAGGATATTTCGACGATAAAATTAATTTGTATATGATTTTGATGTTTATTTTATGAAAGTACCAATTTTCCGTAAGTAGGTCACGTGTCCACAGAGATCCCTACATATAAATGATTAACCCTGTGAAGATCGAACTCACTAAACAAGTAATGCTCAATTAGATTAGATTGCAAGCTATCATTCTACAGTAAGAGCCCATAACAGATATTTACTAACCTTTGTTTAATCTGGTAAAGGAATACAACTGTTGGGCGTTGAGCTCATTCGAAGACTGCTTCCTTAGTGTTAGTTTCGAACAAAAGTGTCATAACTAACATAGGACCTTGTGTTGTGAAAAATAAATCCCGTGGCAAAACAAAATTGATGAGGCGAAGGAAAAAACACCGTTCGTTCAATAGTTCTTATTGGGTATGAACAAAATGTGCAAAAATGAAAAAAGATGTCAAGCGTGTAAGAGACATCTACAGAATGTATTGTAGACAATTCAGTACACATATATTTGAGTGGAAAAAATAAACAAGATTAAATTGCACAACAGTTGCGCCGTTCAAAAAGAGGCATGTTTTGGCCTGCAGTTCCCATAATTTGAAATTGCAGAATTTACATAAACAAAAAACACAATAAAATATATTAAAAATACAGGCGGTAAATATTGTTTGATCATTTCACTATATTTAATTATTCATCCTTGTTATAATATTTGTATATAAGTTTCAGTCGAACCAAGACATAGAATGAATTAAAAAAAACGATATCGGAATAAATCGATAAAAATGATGAAAAATATTTTTAAAATAATATTGAGTGAATCGTTTTATTTTCACAGATCAAAATAATTAATCGAATAAAACTAAACAATTTCCCAAAAGAAAATTATTTTACCTGTTTTTTTAATCCCATAGTAAGAGTTCCGTTCCATCAGTTCCCGGATCTTATTCTAAAAAAGATAACCATAATTAGCATCTCCAGGGATATATCTGTAAAATGTGTAAAAACCAACGAAAGCATGATAAAATAGATAAATCATCAAACTAATAAAAGGTGGGGTAGGAATCATATGAAAAAAAAGTTGTTCTTCTCAGAAATTTGGAATGGAAAATCGTTTTTTTTTTAATTCGTCCTTTAATAAATAAGTATCGAAAATTTTATTAAAATCGAATAATATTCAGATTTTTGACAGATTTTTAAATATTTCTCCCGTGTCGGTTTCACGCTAAAATTTTCGTCCATTTTGTTCATACCTAGTTCTTATTAATTCGCTTCTTTTGACAAGCTGCAAAAACACGGGGCACAACGGCATACAAAAGTTTAGACGCACGTCCAGGTAAATGCAAGGAAATGAGCAAGGGGTTTGGAAAATGTACACAGAAGACGAAAAATGGAAGTCTGCATCCCGGGTAGAACAGAGATGAAAAGGTGGGCGACTACTATTCCAAACCGTTTGGTACACACTCTCGTCCTACGACCAAGTTTGCTCTGGTTGCGACCGAGCAGTAACCGAGGTCACTCTTCTCAAATGTAGTGGTCATAGAACAGCCCCAATATCTCGGAAACTATTAGAGATAACACGTCTTTTGAAGGTTCATTTGGATGTTTTTAAAAACAACGCGTCCCGGTCCGACACAGCCCGGCCCATTTGGCACGCTTTTCGAAGCTTAATAACTAGGGAACTAATGAAAATGTTGCGTAATCATGTTATTGTTGTTATTTAACATGCAAACATAGTATTAGTAGGTGCAGGGGTTGCACTGAAGAAACGGAAACAGCAAGACTCTTAAAACGTTAAAAGTTGCTTTTTATTCCGCCGCAAATTCTTCGTCGCGAGAAACGGACATATCAAGACATAGCGGTTTTCAAAACACATACATGTTTACATTTCGCCCGGCGATAGCGTAGGAAAGGCTAATGTATACATATTAGTACAAAGTCATATACATTAGAAAAAGCTTGAGTACGGAGAGAGAGAAAGAGAGAGACTAGCAGACTTAGGCGAGTGTTGGTCACGGCTAATTAACACTTTACACACGCCCGAGGCTGGTGGGTGTTTGACCTCTACGGCCAAATCCCTTTTCTCTGACAATGAAAATCCATTCCTATTTAAGCTTGCGTGTTGATTTAGTTCCTTCCCATGGAACTAATGAAAATAGAAACTTAAGGTTTTCACCAATCGATAGCCCATTCTTTTAAGATGTATCACATATGCGGCATATTGTTTGTAGTAGTTGAGGGATTATGGTGTTTTTTTTTCTGAAGCGAGTCATTCTTGGTTTGCCTTGCTTTGACAAGGAGATATGATAAACTTACGATCAAAATAACTTGCCATTCTTTTACCTTGAAAATATATAAGGTTAATCCAAAAAAGAAAAGGTAGACGGTAACTGTTTTATTTCAAACAAAACTTGATTAAAAAACACTAAAAGCAATTTGGTCAATCTCACGACCAAGTTGAAGTTGACTTATTAAATGCATTGATTACAGAAATGCTTCATATCTCGGAAACTATTAATGGTAGAAGCATGAGGTGTTTACCATTCGAAGATTCATTTAGATATATATTTTTTAAACGACACGCCTCGACCCGGCCCGGCAAAGGGCTATGGAAGAAATTATTAAATATTCTCTACTTCTACATCTTAGCTATATATCCACACGACACAAATTCTGCAAAAATTCTAAATGGATTTCAAATGTTTTGGTCTTTAGAAGTGAAATAAAGCAAATGCATTTAACTTCAATCTAAATTAACTTTCATTAATTTGACTGTTTGCCGTTACCGCCTAGAGCAGTGGTTCCCAACCGGTGGGGGTAGTCCAAGAGGGGAATAAGGCTATTAGGTAAAAATAAAAGTCCAGTCCAAAGATAGGGTTTTCTACATGTCTATCTATAGAGCACCTTGCCAATGTGCTTAAAGCGTAAAGTATACACCGGTTGCATAATACCAGCCGTGACTTATGGATGCGAAACCTGGAAATTAACCAAACGAGCTGAAAACCAACTTAGAATAGCACAGAGAGCCATGGAAAGAGCAATGATAGGGATAACTCTAAGAGATAGAAAAACATCAACATGGATCAGAGGGAGGACTAGAGTAAAAGATATTATACAAATAATTAAGCGGCAAAAATGGAGATGGGCTGATGATGATGATGATGGTGATGATGATGATGATGATGAAATAAGCTCCAAGTTGAGAATGATTTAAGATGTGCTCTCTCACTAATGAACTCACACATCGAAGAACTAGTTGAAAGAAATGATGTGTAATTAGTTAAGATTGCAGAATTCTTTTCTTTTTTTTGTAATAAATTGGAATTTCAAATGATGTGTTTTAATTAGTTTCGCTTGCTTTTTTTGAGTAACTAATACACAGCAGCAGCTGTACAATTATAACATTAAATTAATTCTTAGTATGAAGCTGTCTATTTATACGTAAAATGAAGTTATTATTTGAAATAATTCTTTGTTGCAACTTAATAAATGGACGGGTGGGATACTAGTAATCTTATTGACAAAAGCTTGGGAACCACTGGCCATCGACACGGTGGCTGTGATAACCATGGTTTAAACCATGGTTCGAATCCTGGTCACGACAAGACATTGTTTTATTCTTGTTTTGCTATTATTTATGTGTATCTCTGCAAGATTCTAATTGAATTCAAAATAGTATAGACTATAGAACATTGAAAGAAAATAAAGCATACATACTTAACTTTTGACCGCTAACCGTGACCGTCTCTAGAGGTTAAGACCTAAAACATAGTTTAATTCTTTCCTTTTTCTTGCTACTATTTATATTTTTACCTCTACCGAAGAAGTTGGGAGCGGTAAATGTATCTACACATGTATGTCTTTCCGTCTTTTCATCTTTCCGTATGTTTGTCAACACAATATCCACAAAAGTGCTCAATGAATTTCAATGAAATTTTGTAGAAAGGTGGGCAAAGGGTTACGAAATAAGTGATTGGATTTTGCAGTGGATCAAGGAATCTTTCCTCTCCTGCTGCGTAGCTATATGTGTCCTATGCACAATATTGCCAAAAGTTCTCAATGAATTTCAATGATATTTTGCTGAACTCTGGGCAATGGGCCACGGAATAAATAATTGAATTTTCGGGTGGATACAGAAATTGTTATTCCTGTGGATCGTAGCTATATATCCACACAACAATAACTCCAAAAGTTCTCAATCTCGATGAAATTCTAGGGGGCACGTAATTGAGTACGAAAAAAATGATCAAATTTGGGGGCAGATCCAGGAATTATTTTTCGATTGAGAGATACCTTTTCATTTTGTTTTTCATTCACTTATATATTCACTCCTGTTTACCCATACACTATCTCCAAAGGTTTTCAATGGATTCCGATGATATTTTGTCATTGGGTAGGTCTTGGGCTGACCAAGAAGAGATTAAATTGTGGGTCGGATCCAGGGATTGTTTCCACTTTTATTTCCTCTACATCCTATTTCTATTTTAAATCCTAATTGATTTATATCTTCTGTCATTTGAAGACTCAGCTACGTCATTGCAATAATTTTGTATATGCTTCATCTGTGTTGATTTTAGAAAAAGGTCTAACTAATCCATTACCCTTTTAGATGTCTGAATATATCTTTAGAAAACACTGATTCGTCTAGAATATTGGTTATAACAACATATATTTAGGTGTATACGTGGGATAAAAATAGTTCTCAAATATCCTGTTAATCCTTTATGTTCTGGTCTCTTCTAGAACATTCCTCTCCGGATTTACGCCTACCAGAATTGTAACCATCATTGATGGATTCATTTTCAATTAATCTGGCTATGCAAATTGCCAATTATTTAGATATGCTCAATAGATTCTTGTTTACATTCATTGTGTAAACGAGGATATTCTTATCTAATATTCATGAACAGATGGGAGAACGCCACCTTAAGAGGTACTTCAGATAGCGGCAACACGCAAATCTGCGGTGCCTGCATCTAATTCGCATCTGGTGCCCACATCTAATTCGAATCAAAATTCGCGTGTGCCGGTACTTCTTCAACTTCTTAGTTAAAAACATTCTGAATGTTTTAATTAATTCTAGGGACATTCTACAGTCGATCGCTGACGATCGCCAATTAAAATGGATCTCCAGTTGGCGTCCACTTTTTCATTTGTACCCAACCAACCACATGAACGGTCCAATAAATTTCAGCAAAAAGGTATGAAGTAAGGAAAAGCCACACTGATTGGAAGTTTGTAGGTGTTTTAATAATATCCGATATTATATGGAATAAGATGTTAGGTTCGGGGTTTCAACCGGTTTCAACCGGTTTCTGATCTTTTCTTCAAGAGGTCTCCAGTCTGAATGTGTGTTGATGGATGTCTGATGTTGTGTAGGCCGGGGTCATAAATTTTAATCTTCAGGAATGGAGTGCCTGGTCTTGGAGGGCCAACGGGTCATAAAAAGGGGTTTTCTTTTCGTATCTAATGGGAGGCGATATATATATGAATTTCTCCGAAACAGCGTAGAACCATGGTAAACAACTGTCGAACCTCCGAAGTTTTAATGTATGATATATGTTGGTGTTCCGTGTAAAGAAATCTCTCTTGAAAAACTGTTTTGTTAGAATTTGTGGACGGCCCTGCTAGCGTGGGTAG
>VCCN01000420.1:965765-975960 GCA_006491835.1 Architeuthis dux
TTATTAGAATACTGATTCTCAAACGGGTGGCACTTGCCTCCCAGGGGAGGAATTTCCTAAGAGAAGGAATTTTAGCCAGCGAAGGAATTGGGAAGGACTCGTATAATGAAAAGTATAACGGTGACAAAAATTCAAAATAAGGGAGCAATTGAGGACATCTGGGATCACACAGAGAAGGAATGTGACACGGGGCTCTGAGGACCACTGTGTTAAAGTTACAAGACTGTTTGAATGGCAGAACTAAGCTAAATTTAGTAAATGTCTACAAGGCTGGTTACGTTTTTTTATCGTAGCATGACGTTGTTTTAGAAGTGGAAGCTCTCTTTGGGTTAACTAATGTTAAAAATGTAACTGGTATTTATATTATCCTAGTTAATACCCGTGACGAAATTCACGGACATATTTGAATTTCTATGAAATTAATTTCTAAGCAAAAATAATAACAAATTTGGTCCTGTTGAAGAGTCCATAGTTTCAAATGGTGGGAAGCAAATATTTACCCATGATTAAGAGTCAAGTGTTACGGACAGGAAACCAAGAAAATCACACTGTTCATTATATAAGTATAGTAACTTCGCATGAATTGGTATCAGACCAACCATACTTGGAGATCCGATGAGGATCTAACCCTGTAACAACGGCCAGCAAGATTAGCATGCTGATCATTGCTATACGAAAACTGTTTTTATTATTTCATCTACTCGTTAATCCCAGTTGAAAAATAATCACAGATTGGATTGATATGTTTTTTTTATGGAAAAAAAAATACTGAATTCGTTTACTGGGAATAGTGCGTGGTTTAAAACAGTGAGCAGGAAGTAATTCTTCAGACCCCCCTCCCCCAGACAGTGGAATAAATATGTACACCCCTACCACTATTTTATAGAAAGTTAATTTTCTTCTAAACCAAACATAGCAAGATTTTATTATTTCTAGTTGAACATTACACAATCAAAACGGATAGTATCAGCTATTTATGACCAAACTCTACAGCATTAAAACTCTGTTGCCAAAAATATGAATATGTTGCCGTCCAAAGATGGGTACAACACTACGAAAAAATATTTTTGGCAACAGAGTTTCAATGCTGGAGAGTTTGGTCATAAATAATACCTGATAATATCCGGTTTGATTGTGTAATGTTTGCTCCCAATCAAGAACAACTTTTTGGATCTGCCCCAACATTTTGATCATTTTTTCCTGTCCACCTTTCCACAAAATTCATTGAAATTCATTGCGAAGCTTTGGAGATATTATGGGAACAGACAGGAGAGAATACAAAAATGTAGGAAAAAAAACGGAAAAATATATTTCAATCAAAAACGGATTCCTGGAACCGCCCACAAATTTAATCACCTCTTCCTTGCCACGTGCATTACGCCTTCACAAAACTCCATTGAAATTCATTGAGAACCTTTGGAGACAACATAGGTTCAATGCTGCAGAGTTTGGTCATAAATAATACCTAATAATATCTGTTTTTCTTGTGTAATTTTCCACTAAAAATAATAAAATCCTGCTATATTTGGTTTAGAAGAAAATTAACTTTCTATAACATAGTGGTAGAGGTGTATTTATTTGTGGGCGATACTGTATATACTCTTAAGAGCGCCTATTGCAGAACGATGGTTAGAAATCTCGTCTCACAGATCATTCATTTTAGCAGAGAGTTCGATCTTAACTTGATCTCACACTACTGTGTCCTAACTGCAGACCAACCTAAGATTAGTAAATGACCATATATGGAGTACCTACTGTGGTTAGCAAGCTTGTAAGTCTAATTAAAAAAAACTTTGTTCCCGTTAGTTCCAGATATTTAATTTACATTTGTTTACAAACCGTATTTATCCTCACAATCAGGTTTTTACTCAAGTGATCGCACACACTTACTCAACACAGACCCGTGCGTGCTTTCATGACAAAGCACGTTCATAAAACCAATGTTTAAATGTGGTTCGTTTTATGCAGTCGTTCCGCAATATAACGCGGTTGTTGTTGTCAAAGAAGAAACAACCGCGTTATAATTGAACCGCGGATAATCAAAAACCAATTACAAGTGTCAAAACAAGTTCACCGGTGTACGAAGATGTTGTTTTCATCACAAAATCAAAGAAATCGTGTGTAAAGCACAATGTAATTATATGTTAATTGATTGCAAATTGAAACGTTTTACTATTTTTATCACATTAAGTCTTTTGATGAAATTCTATTTTTATTCACGGTTTTCTGGACGAGTGGATAAAAATATAGGTAACCGCCCATTGAGGTCCACCACCCATTCGCCTTATATCGCAAACCGCTCTATATTAAACCGTGCAATGTTGAGGGACAGCAAGCTAGAAATAAGCAATGTAAATAGAGGAAAAGAGACTGAACAGCTTAATAAAGATTCTGATACCAAGGGACTTAATATAATCAATGAATGTTAAAGATAAAGCTAATGAGAAAAGTAAGGGGAATCTCTCGAAGGAGGTTTTCACTCCGAGGACTGAGAACTGCTGATTGCTGCCCAGATCTTTCTTGTGATCTTTCTGGAAAGACCAGGTGGCTAAGATTAAAATAAGTCATAGGTTTCCCGGTTCGATCCCTTGTGCGACTAATCGGGACCCCCGGGCAATCAACCACAAACGACAGGAAATTGTGGAAGCATTTCTCTTAATAAATGTCCGGTTCGTCGTTCTAGTGACGTCATCTTTGCTTTCCTCAATGGCACCCTATTTAAAATTCCTCGCTGTCATTTCTCTATTTATTTCTTCTAATTACGAAGTATTTCAGTGCATGACACAACCGCTTAGCCTAATCTGGCACTGAACTATATATTTAGGAGTAGCACGTGAGGGTCGATCTCACTACGGTAGTAGTGGTCTGCTAGGCTTGCTTATTAACCATTACACCACGGCGATACGCCCGACGAAACCGATCATTGATATGGGACGGAATAGTAAAAGCCATACGTGAGGGTAGATCTCACTACGGTAGTAGTGGTCTGCCAGGCTTGCTTACTAACCATTACATCACGGCGATGCGTCTGACGAAACTATTGATATAGGACGGAATAGCAAAAGCTAATAAATTCAGGTAAAGTTCTTTGGTTTGAAAGTAGATCTTTACCAAGTCTAGCTCAGTCTAGCAGAAAGTCGTAAGTGTGGAGAGCATTTTTCTCCTGAAAATAACTTTTTTGGTTTGCTTATTATATTTGCTACGCACATTCTGCGGCTATCGCATAACTCTACAACGCATTACAAAAATGCCCTGAGGTTGCGATTATCACCAGCCAATTGATCACTCTTATTCCTTGACCAGTCCTGGGGGGTACCTTCCATCTGACCGGCATCTCTATGGACAATGGTAGCTAAGGTTTCGAGATGCTATAAAGTGCACTTGAAGGGAACAGAAAGATGTGGCATTTCTTTAATTAATGCATCATGGAATGCATGAGTGCGCAAAGTCAGGAAACCATTACATCTCTTTAAAAGCTGATGCGATCCAATACAATAGACCCAAAAAATACATAGGCTCTCTCGACATCAGATATAATAGTTTCTATGTTCATACAGTAATTTGTTTGGACCAGTATTTTTAACTGCAACGAAACCAGAAAGTTTTTCGATCAGACTTTCTTGAATCAGTTAATAGCGTTCATAAGAAAGGAAACATAGAGAGAGTGGGCGAGGAAAGAGGAATTCTTTTTACGTCACACTACGTCGTATAATGCGTTTTCTTTAATAAATTCTCGAAATTAAAAAAAATGGGACGTAATAAAAAGCTTTCGTAATTTAAGAAGCTGAAGCCTTTTTTTTAAAGCTCATATTGTAGGCGTAGAGTTATAACCTATAACTTATGGGGAACACAAATAGATACACACTTCTTGAATACAAACGAAAGTTTAGCAAGTTTTCAGAGAGTCTTTATACTTTTTTCAATAAAATCAATTTTCCTCGTTAATCAGTAACTAATTAATAAGTTTTTATTGTACGCGAGTAATTCATTAAAAACGATAAACTCATTGAAACAAGGTGTTTCATGAGGGACGCAACCGTAAGGATAGGAGAGTAGAATTTAGGCACACGTAAGTTTTATGCTACGATATCAGTCACGTGGCAACACTATACTCAGAGACAACAGTATCTAGCAGTTGAAATGATTGCATTATGTGATAGCCTCACTCGAGCATCCATTCCTTTGTATTGTGTCGGTTTATGTCGGTTTCCAATGTAATGAAACGTTTTTGTAAACCTGCATCCGGGTTTTAACAAATCACTTTCAACATCTATTGTAAATTACAAATGTATGTTCAATTAGCATCGTTTTGTAATTGTTTTGTCTTTAAAAGATAGTTTTTAGATTTAAAATAATTTAAATACAAGTGGTCAAAAAGATGGTTGGATCCTTTCTGAAACACTATGTACAACTGAAATAATCTTTTTCTGTAACTATATGCTACTTGTAGCTGATTAGTTATTCTTTCAGATGGCGATGGGTTTGGAAGGAATTTTTAAATGTATACAAAAAACATGTGGACTCCATCAAAGCTCTGGCCTTCGCACAGTGGCCTGCGTTAACCAATTCTTCGAAAATATTAAATTGTTAATTAAATAGTTATATTAGATTTCTATGTGCACGTTGCATAGTTCTTAGTTTGAGAGCCAATCTTTTGGTTAGGTTCCATGTTTCTGCTCCATAGGTGACTATCGGGAGGATACATTGGTTGTAGACCCTTCTTTTCAAAATTAACGTGTACAAGAGAGGATCATAAAATCCATTAGAAAACTCAAATGGCAAAAGGCAGGCGATGTTGCAAGAATGTCAGAAAACCGCTGGATATCACGACTCAAAACGTGGATCCCCAGAGATCATATACGAAATTGTGTCCGGCAGAAACTAAGATGGCGTGACGACTTAGACAGGTCCCGGAAATATTGACGCCGTGACGTCCCACGATCGAGAGATCTGGCGAATCTTGGGGATGGTCTATGTTCTACGACGGACGTTAAAATGATGATGATGATATTTTACGAAAATTAGCCTAGTCTAGCACAGGGACACAAAAAGTGGAGCACCCACTGTTCATCATGCGTTAAACTTCACATGACTACAAAAAAAAAATATTTTTCCAAAAATATTTCTTCATTGGATCCTTAATTATAAAAAAAAATACATTTGAAATATTCAAATAGTTATTCGGTCGATTGAACTCCATCTTGTTGTTTGTGTTGTTGACACGACGTTTCAGCCTTCTTCGGGTGTAATATCTGGATGTGATGGCGTAAACAGACGCTTTTAATTTCAAAGGAAGTAGCCATTATAACGTAGGATTCGGGTGTTTCTTTGTCTTGTCGGGTTTGGGTCTGTTGAGCAGCTGAAGCCACATCGGGTTGAACTCCGCACTTGTCTGACTAATGCATTCAGTCGGCAATCAGCCGTAACATCGAAACAACACAAACAACAAGAAGGAGTTCAATCGTCCGAAGAACTATCTGAACGTTAATGACCCTTCTCAAAACTATAGAAAATATCTTTACATTTGAAATATAGCTCTAGCGATATTGCATGTAAGTTCTTTCCCTTCACTTGAGTGCAATATAACTAATAATAACAGAGAATGGCAGGTAAGAACAACATTTGAGAGGGAACTTTTAGAATTAAACTAAACTGAAAAACATACTAGTTAGCACTAAGGAAAAAAGAAAACTTTGTAGAAAATTTCAAGTTGCAGAATAACTGTTGCATCCAGGAAAAGGGACACAAATCAGTAATCAATAAAGAGAGAAACGATATGTTAGATTAGTGGTTCTCAAACTGTGCGCCGCGACACAACAGTGTGCCTTAATTATCTTCCAAGTGTGAAGCGTAATTCTTACCAAAAACGCAAACATGTATTTCTGTTGTATATCCATCTTGTTCCGCGCGAGGAAAATCCTGAACGTGGAGAAAAAGGAAGACTCGAAACTTGGTTTATAAAAATATGATGATATATTTTTTTATTTCATCAAATTGTGCCGTGTCGGAGAATGAAGAGTTGGGGAGAGATGATGAGAGCCGACAGACATTTCTTACAGGGAAATTGGTCTTGTGTCTTCCCAGGCCGTGGCGGTATGTCTCTCTGCTTGTCCGAGGGTCTCTGTGTCGCTTTTATCGGGTTCGTTCGAACCCGATAAAAGCGACACAGAGACCCTCGGACAAGCAGAGATTTTCCAGCCACCACATGCAAGTTGAGTCGATATCCTGTTTATGACTTTTGTACACCTGGTGTGTCTTCCGGTGCCTGACACCTTGCAGTTTGGTGTTTTCGTCGATATCCTGTTTATAACTTTCAACACCTGTGGAGGTAAAATCTCTGATCCCCGCACACGGCTGCCTAAATATCCATCATTGAACGTGTCTAGTACGGATATTATGAATGTCCACAGAGTTGCCAATCTAGTGGTTTTATCACAAGATTCTGTGAGATCTCAATCTTTTTAGTGACAGATAAAAGGGGAAAGTGGTGATGAGTACGTATATCAGTATGCTGATATAAAAGTTTCATTCATTGACTACTGAAATTATTTTTTTTCTAATTCATTTCATTTTTACAATTGGTATCTCGCTTAAGTCAAATATATTTCTTAGTGTGCCGTCATACAATAAAGTGTGAAAGCCACTATTATAGAGTTGGTGTCCTAGTAATTTAGAATTGTCGAATGAATAGTAAAAAGCGTGATAAATACCAAAACGCAAGAAATTCACGTATGCAATATGGAGGTGACAGTCGTGCCCATAATCAATTGAGTACGGGTAGTTATAGAGAAATCGTACCGAACCACCACTACCAAAAGATTAACTCTTAGATTCACATGTTATGATATACTGTCATGAAAGGTCATTTCCGGACAAACACCTGGGTGGACGTGGAAGTGACACGGCGACCTTAGGAAATATGTATATGAGTGGGTGTCCAGAAAACAGGATGTGGAAACCGGAAATGACACCAGTGTGGGCGTTCGAAAGCTCAGAGCCGAGAGGAAGCACAAGACAGAAAAACTCAGAAGCTCGGAGGACTCAGAACCGAAAGCAGAGACAGCCGGGGGGTGCAGACCGCCTGGGGCTGGGAAGGCATAAGACCAAGTTCTCCTGTTGGGAACGGTCTCTCGGCATCCTTATCTCTCTTTCCCACCCTTCATTTTCTGGCCGACAAAATGTATCTTAAGAAATAAAAATCTGTTTTCATATTTTTACAAACAACTTTCGAGTCTTCTTTCTTTCCTGGACCCAACGGATCTTCACCCCACTACCCAACACATGAACCGCTTGAAAACTCTGTGGAATTATTTTTTTAAAACTGGAACTCTTTTGTTAGTTGAATGGAAGGAAACTAAATTTAAAAAATACGAAAAGGAAGTTACCTTGAATTAACTTTTAAATTCCCTAGTATGAATTCTTAAATCAAATAAAAATCACGAATAAAATGGAAACTTACAGACGATGTCCAAGCTGTTGACAAAGACGCTGCAAAAAGCATTACAAATTTAAAAGAAATATTCCTCGGGTGATGCCCTATCTGACACAAACAATAAATAATTACGAGCAGAAATTGAATTTATTTCAGTTTTTAGATGTGTTGGTCGCTTTTTAGTACAAAGGACTGATTAAATTATCTCCTGATTTACAAAAAAAGGATAGAATCAGTCTCGGATAATAAAAAACATGACATTCTATAGGACTTTGCAATTCAAACGGATCAACCAAACAAGGCCGGAAGACCAGATCTAGTCACCGTAAATAAAGAGAAGACAAGCTTGGCTGCTGCAGGATCAAACTCCATTCCTACTTCTATCCCGACTGAAGATGATTACTGAAACTTTTCTATTGTATATATAATAAAAAAATTCGTAAATGCATAAGACTTGTCAGTTTGGCTCAATTGCTAAGAGAGTCGACTAGCGATCACTTGGTCAAGATTTAAAATCACGGTAGGGAAATGTTAATTTTATACAGTATCGCCCATAAATAAGTACACCCCTGCCCCTTTTTAATAGAAAGTTAATTGTCTTCTAAACCAAACATAGTAGGATTTTATTATTTCTAGTGGAACATTACACAATCAAAACGGATATTATCAGGTATTATTTATGACCAAACTCTCCAGCATTGAAACTCTGTTGCCAAAAATATTTTTCGTAGTGCTGTACTCATCTTTGGACGGCAACATATTCATATTTCTGCAACAGAATTTCAATGCTGCAGATTTTGGTCATAAATAATACTTGATACTATCTGTTTTTATTGTGTAATGTTCCACTAGAAATAATAAAATCCTGCTATATTTGATTTAGAAGAAAAGTAACCTACTACAACATAGTGGTAGGGATGTACTTATTTATGGGCGATACTGTACATAGACACACACACACACACACACACACACACACACACACATATATAAAGAGAGAGATATTATATATATATATAGTTTTAGTATTATTTCCTTCTCTCTCTTTTGTGTGTGTGAGAGAGAGATAGGGGTGTTAATATTCAAAGCGCTTTGGAATGTTTGGAAAGTTGATCGGTGTTTAATTGAAAGCTTGGCTTAGTTGTGTTCAAAGAAGTTTCAACTAAATTCAAAGTCTAAAGTTATAGGATTCTAACTACTTATCCTGTTCAGTGATTTCTTTGATCATACTCGCCTAAACCTGAAACGATTATGACAGATTTTAACATTAGACATCATGTTATTTGCTATATCCATGATTTAAATGTGAAGCTACACCAATGATGACGACGCTACTCGGTGCATCCTTTAGCAAGAAATTATGTTATTGGGCGGCACAGCATAGCTGAGATGGCTGGAAAAAAAACTTGTTGTTTACGGTACCTGGTATTCACAAATAGTCTGGATACTGACCAGGCTCGACCTTGCTTAACTGATCGTACGACAACAAGTGTTTCTCAACGCGGATTGGCCGTATTATAGAGGTATAAGTTTTAACTAAATTCAAAATATAAAATCTTGTAAATATAATTTCTATAGTTTTGAGAAGGGTCATTAATATTTAAACCGTTCTTCGGACGATTGAACTCCTTCTTGTTATTTGTGTTGTAAACACGACGTTTCGGCCGATCCATTCTTCGGCCTTCTTCAGGTGTAAACTCCGAGTGTGATGTGTTAAACAGAAGTTATGTTTAAAAGGGGGTAGCAGCTCACATCAAAATGTCGACTAAATGCATTAGACAAGAGCTGATTTCAACCCGATGTGGCTTCCACTTCTCAACAAATCTAAACCCGACAAGACAAAGACACAGAAACACCCGGGCCATGCGTTATAAGGGCTACCCCCTTTAAACATATTCTGTTTAACCCATCATACTCGGATTTTACACCTGAAGAAGGCTGAGGAATGGATCAACACAAATAGCAAGAAGGAGTTCAAGCGTCCGAAGAACCATTTGAATATAAAATTTTGTGTTCGCGATTTTTTTTAATATTAGAAACCGTCAACCAAAACTGTCACCATTGGTCAACATAGGTTTCCTCAGTTTTTAAGTGATTCTGCCTAGCTATGTATGTGTTACGCATACAGGCAGCACCAATGAAATTATACGGACGAAAAATTCAACATTTTCTCCTTATTATGTCTAGAAAAACGTTGTTTTGGGTTTTCTTTTTAATTCTCCACAAAAATAGGTTTTTAGTGGTGGGTCAATTTACAATGTAAATGTATGCTATATGTTTCCGTCTGTTTTTGTCTGGCAACGTCTACGCTTGTTTTTTTGAAAATTTGGACATTTTAGTAATCCAACAAAATTGATCACCCCTTTTTCAATTTTTTAATTGATCACCCCAACACGGCATGCTGTCAAAAGACGTTGGTCACATGACGGTTTCTATTGAGTGACTAACCAGACCTGTCTCTGTTATGTGTTTATTGTTGTTGATCATGCCTCTCTTGCTTTATTTTCTAAAATGTTATCAAATAGAATCGCGTAAGCAACCTCGGCTTTGATATTTCGTAGCAAAATAAAAATCAAAAGATTTCTCGCTTTTGTGACAAAATGAATTATCTTTGATTTGCAATGAATTAAATTGATCTTCTTGACATTCCAATAAACAATAGAGTTTTAGACTACGTTGGGGTGGGACCAATTTATGTTCCAGTTCATGAATTATATGTGAAAAACATAAATCCCTCTGAACATCTCTGATTAACAGTTATTA